>VUQK01003265.1:21371-34433 GCA_015106715.1 Bujurquina vittata | reverse complement strand
TTCTCTTCTCTTCTCTTCTCTTCTCTTCTCTTCTCTTCTCTTCTCTGCTCTTCTCTTGTAATTGGGCAGATAAAAACAGGACAAGCAAACATAAATCAGCTGACTTTGACACGCTGGAGAAACAAGACGTCCCTACCTGTTGTGTTGTAATAGAGTAATAACTAAAAGCAGCAGGCGGACATGCAGCTATGTTAACCTATATTTAGGTTAACATATATTTATGTGCTATCCTGTAACTAACTGTGCTGCCTGCATACTTTTGAGCACTTGATCCTGATAGACATCTTTTACCAAATAGGGCCACATTTGTGACATTTTCCCTTTCCTAACAAGGAATACATTTTTGGCAACAAGTAGCCAAAGTTGGTGTATTAGCTTGTAAAGTTTAATAATAGCTTTCAGCAGGATCTAGTGCCCTTTCAAAACAGAATTCAGTGTTAGAAAAGGGCCTTTTTTTGAGTTCTAAACTGCTGTGCCAAGGATTTACATAACTTAAATAATGTCATAATAGTTGTACTATTTTGAGTCTTAAAATAAGTTGCGCATATTAGTCGTTAAACATGTTTTGCACTTGTCATAGCATAAAATAAGCAGAGAATCAGAGGCTCATGGTAGTTGATACAGTATAACCAGTCGTTTATATTTGCCAGGTGGATATGAAATGCCTGCGTCAGAGACTGCTCTCTGTGTCTGTCAGTGAGTGTGTGCTATCCTTGACTGACGTGGACAGTGTTTGCTTAACCTCTTCTGCGCTGCACTACCACGGCCTTGTCAATTTAAGTGTATTTGTGTGTGTGTGTGTAAGGGAGAGGGAGTCCAGCAATGGCAGCTTTCATTTTTCATGTTCCCAGCAGTATTTTTTCTAAACAAACCTGCTAAGCAGCAGAGTGAGAGATAGAGGGGTTTGAATCAACACAAATGAGTGATATTTGTAATTTTTTCCCCCCCGGACTGGCATATAATTTTGCGTGTGTCCACACACACACCCTAAGAGAAAACATGCATTTGAGAGATTTTTTTGTTTTTTCAGGATTTGTATTTAGCGGGATTATTAATTTCACTTGGCAAATAATCCCACCCTGCCACCCCCTTTAATTTACAGTGTCACTGCAGAGAGGAGGTGTGTGTATGGCCCCATGCTTTTGCCTCATCCAAAAGATAAGGCTGTGATTTATGTAACAGCTAAGCCCTTTCATATTGTGTATGTTGTACCTTACAAGAGCATGATGAGCAGGCTAGATTAATATTTATTTAGCACAGGCAAATCAAGGATTAAGCAGTCATCATTTTAGCTCTAATCCACGTCTCTGGTGAGATGCAGAGACAAAGAGAGGCAGATTACTAAACTCATAACGGCGCAAAACAACAATTAGTTGGTGACTTGCTCTCCTCGGTCGTGTAGAAAAAGCGGTTGACAGTAGATTTGCAAACATGTGCAGAAACAAAGACACACACACAAAAGTTGTGTTTTGCCCTGTCATCGCTTGGTCTCTTGATCTATTGTTGTATGCCTCGTCCTGGCTTTTAACTTCTCATTTTCACCCTCCCTCTGTCTTCAAAAGAATCCCTCATTGAAATTAGCAGTGGTTTGTCTGATTCACTCATCTGACGTAAATGTGTCTCATGATCTTTCCACTGTCCGAACACAGATGCACACACACACTCACACGCTCTCAGATACACACACACACACACACACACACACACACACACACACACACACACACATAGACTGACACACATGCATGAGCAATGAATACTTCTTTCTTAGCTCCAACCACGTGGGAGAGTGACAGTTTGCGCAAACTGTGTAAGTGTGTGTCTGTGTGTGTGTGTGTGTGTGTGTTACAAATTACTTGGAAGTCTGTAAATAAAATTACATTCTTTGCTAATTGAGTTAAACTGCTTTTTTGGAGATGTGGCAAGAAAAAAAAGCAGATGAAAGCGCCCTGTGTATTTTATGTGCCTGTATGTTTCACTTGTGCCAATGTGAGTTTGTCGGAAAGTTAACTAGTTTGTTCTTAGCGCTCTCAGGTGCTTACCAACAGGGATCCTGCGTGTTCTGTCCTCAAGCCTCAATACGCAAGAGTTAGCTTTGCAAAGCAGCTAATCAAGAGCAGGAGCTGGACTTAAAGGGGGGAGTGGGGGTGCATGTTTGTGTGTGCATGTTATCTGTAGGGGGGCACCCCTAACATAGGGAGAAACAACAAGGAACAGCGAAGGGGCCAAAAAGAGCATTGGAGAGCTGTTGCAGTGTAGTGCTGTGGGTGTGTGTGTGTCTGTTTGTGTGTGCGGGGTGGGTGGAAAGGGGTGGGGGGTCCAAACCAGATGTGAGGGTGATTGAGGGAACATAAAAAGAAGAGAGATAAATAAAAAGAATGAACAGACAAGTCGTGCTGTGATAGAGAAAGACAGGGTGAAGCATACAGAGAAGGAGAATGCCATCCTCAGTTCCCCTTTGCCCTCCTTCCTCTCTCTCACCCGGCCTCTGAATGTTAATGGCTTTTATGCCCCCCTCCCAACCCATACACACACATATATCCCTCCCCATGGACACTAGCGCATTGTTTGCGGCAGTGCTTCTATTCTTTCAAACTTAATTACCTTCTTGCCTTTTGTGGCGTCAGGGGCTGGAAGTTTTGCTCCTTGGCAGTGGAGGTCGTCACACATTCTTCATTGGTGCATTCCCTTAATCTGGGAAGTGAAGGTTGGGGAGGGTGGGATTTTTAGGGTGGTGTGTGTGTGTAGTGTGGAGTTTTTTTTTTTCTTTCTTTTTTAAGGGGGGGGGGGTCCAGAGAATGAAGCTTCTACCAACATGCACTTCTGAGGTGATTTTACTACCCCCACGTGCACGTGTTCGCATGTGTGCACGGTGATAATAGTCGGGACATAGGCTGCCCTTTGTTTGTGCGGTTCATTTCCAATCAACCCTAATTAACTAGAGAGTGTTTCCAGATTGCCAGAAAAAGAAAAATCCCCACTTTTTTTCACTCCCTTCAGTCGTTGCTGTTTCGAGTTCGAGGAAAAGGGAGGAAAAAAAAATGGAGGAAAAAAAAATGGAGGCATTAGCTATGTAGATTGCCTCTCCTTTGATGCTGGAAAAATCTTTAGCAAGGGCAGTAAGTGGTGACTGTGACCCAGCAGTGTCTGACTGTTTATTTTCATGTTTCAGTTTGAGTTAAGTTTGAAATATTGCCTCTTCAAAGGTGTTAGACTTGTGCATACATTTAGACTGGACTGTGTAAGCCCAAAGTCCATTTGTAAGAATGCAAAATCCTGTCAGAGTTGTCTTTCATCCATTAAACTTTGTCTCCATGAAGCCGTACAAGCTGCAGATAAACACTGACCCTGGGATGCACATGCAACACACGGAAAGAAAAACTTTGGAAGTGAAATGTATTTAACTATGCTCAAAAATCAATGGGAATTCCAAGAGTTTGGAGGTTGCCTCTAAGCAGCGACTGGAGGACAGCAGTTAGAATAGAGGCCAGTGTAATCTGACCCTAAATCAGATTTTAGAACCCATCCGTGACTTGCAGTAAGAGAGAGAAAAGACAAACATGGCCCCTAGGTTTGCTGTTTTTCCCACCTGGTCAACATTTTGTATTTGCATAGTACTCATCCTGTTTTTTTTCCTGTTAAATGCTCATTTTGAGGTTTTTTTGTTTTGTTTTGTTTTTTGTATGTGTGTGTGTGTGTTTCACAGTGTTAGCCAGATATTTTTTCTCTAACAATGAAATTTCAGGTACGGGCCTGAGGGGAGTTGGGTGTATTGTTACCTGAGCAACCAATGAGACCAATTTACTTGTCATCAACCTGAGGGATAGAACCTGCATACCTGCTCTAGAAAAGAAAGAGAGAACAAAAAAAAGACCACTTCCGTCCTCTACATTTCACCTCATTATGCTCCCTTTCTCTTCCTCTAAACCTTCTTTTTCCTCCACCTGTAAATCCAAGATCATTGATCATGTAAGACATAATTTTTATTTTGATTTGCTAAAAGGCATTTTTTTTTGCACAGTACGTAATTTGTCGAGCAAGATTCCTGTGCTAAATGGAGTGGCGCTTTAGGTGTCTGGGCTGTGCCTTGCAATAATGATAAGGTGTCTTTTGGTAATGAAGGCCTTTGGTCACGAGAAAGACACAGGCAAGAGGACAGGCAGACAGAAGTGTGTATGGTGGGGGGGGAGGCATCATCAGGGAGATCTACTGCATCTAGTGTCTAATATTACACCCCCAGGCAACAAACAGTGGCTGCATGAAAACCCTTTGTGAAGTTAAGAAGTGAAAGAGACAAAAAAAAAAGAAAAGAAAAACCCTTGCCCTCTTATCCCTTTACAGTTTTCTCACTGTCCTTTAAGACTTTAAACAGACAGCATTAGTCCCTATTCTGTGATTGTGTGCATATGTGTGCAGTGTGTTTGTGCATGTGTGCATCAGCGCTCTTTGATGGCAGCCGAGGCCACTCTTCCATTGTGAAGAAGGCGATAATTCCCCTCCTCCTTCATCCACTTCGTTTTCCATCCCTTCGTTTCTGCATGGCAACAAATAAACAGGTCTAATTAGACCAGAGTAGGCCTATTCATGGCACTGACAGTGGGAGATGGATGCAGGGGCTTTCACAGCGTCTTTCCCCTTTGTCTTTTGGCTAACGCTTGGTGACATTTGATTGAAGATTTGGTGTTGGACCGAGGGGCCACATGCCGGGGGAGAGAGACGACCTTCTAGGAGACCTCAAGGAATGATACCTAGCAGAGTCTTCTGACTTTGTCAGATGGATTGTCTTAAAGAATAAGCGTGAATTTCATGTCACCAGTCGTTGGTGCGCTCAGACGTGGCCCGTCAGCTTGGCAAAAAGAGAGAAAATCTCCATTTTATAACTTGGATGGCCACATCGCAAAGCACAGATATGCCTAATTCCAGTGTTTACAAATGCTGTAAATATCCACCATAGTATTAACAGCTCTGTCTGCCACTGCATTAAAATGTCAGACACTTAGTGATGAAGAATTTGAACCTAGCAGATCCCTATGTAAACAAAGACAGCAGTGTGGCGACATTACAATTACAGGTTTGTCATTGAACAGGCTGCAGCTCCGGTTAATGCGCGATCCTCTGACAGGAGGACAAAAACAGGAGGACACTGTGACATCACCAGTGCCCGAGGGCCTCAGGTTTGAACTGTGTACATGTTGGAACACTTCTTCTAATACCAGCAGATTTATGCAGCACAGTATATGTAGTCTACTTTGATGAGCATAATGCCCCCTTTCAGACTTCATGCAGATGCACAGGCCAACCTCCTTCACTAGAAGCATGTTTACGATTATTCAAGTTTGATAGAAAGTAGGGGGGGAAAGTGGAAATCCTCTGGTACATACTGGTTCTCTGCCTCTCAGGGAGCTACTGAAAAGCAGCTGGAAGAGCAGGGGAGAGAGAGCAAAGGGGAGGGGGAGAAAAACAATAGGCCGAGGAGTCTCTTAGCCCCCTTTCACCCATCAGACCAAGCAGTGTCCAAAGCAGGCATTCCTGGGCTATTATTTGCCTCTCACTGGATCTGATCTGCCACTTTAATTACCTTAGTGTACGTGGGTGTATTTGTGTGTGGGTGTGTGTCTGTGTTCATGTGCATATGTGTGAAAGCAAGGGGACATGCTTAATTACAAAAACAGAGGGAGGGGCAGCTCAGGCCATCTCTTTTGTTCTTCTGTTAAAAGAAGGGAACTGTTTCTGCACTGTGGAAAAACCTGGGCTTTAACCTTATTTTCTTTGCCTCTCCCCGTGTATCTGTGTATTGCTCTCTCACAAATGCACAAATGAAAGTAGTCTGGTTGGTTAGCAGTGCAAAGGAACCCAGTGGGGGACAGAAAGAGGAATGTTTCTTAGCTAGTAGTAATATGATATGCCTTAAAAAAGCAGTAGCGGGCACTGCTGCTGTGAAAGGTGTGAAACCTTGGGAAGGGAGCAAAACAAAAAGAAGTGAGGACGGGAGTGATCACAAGTTATTATATAGATCCACAGACGGTGAAGGATTCAGCATCCAGAATGTTACTCTAAGCTCGGAGAGGTACAAGAGGAAAATATTGGATTCCCTTGACAGTTAGACCAGACATCTCATTACTTCTCTGTCCAACTATGCTAAATTAACACATGCTGAAGGGATCAGGAAGACTTCAAATGCTTGCACCAGGCTGCCTTGCATCATATTGCCTTTTCACAAGAGAGCGTGGGATAAATTAAAAGCCAAGACTTTAGCATTTTACTAAAGATCCATCCAGTGTTTTAAAAGCAGCTCCTCTTTCGAGTCCCCGCACGAGGCTAAATTATTGATAGACACCAATATTCGGGGATAATGCAGTCATAAACAGTGCATTCATGTACATTGTATGGTGCACTTTATCTCCGCCATGCTACATCTAAGCAAAAAAATGCTTATTTTGCTGTAAGTGCATTAAGCGCTGGTCATATTATGGTTCTTTGTCAGTGTTCTGAATTAATGGGATCAATTAGAATCACAGGTTTATAAAAAAAAAGGACAGTTATGTTATTGTTGGCAGGCAGCACACATGTAAACAGCTGCTAACCTATTCACCTATGTCAGCGCCAAGTGCTTAACACATGGGCTTAGCCATAAGACATAATTCCATACTTAAAGAGATGCATAATTCATAAACTGCAGTGTTTTATGTCCGAGCTACAATTCAAAGGGGTAAGTCACCAATGAAATGACACCACTGACAAGCAGTAAATCCTGCCGTTTGTGTCACATTTGCTCGCAAACCCACTACTTCCGAACAGCTTTACCCTCAATTACGCTCAACACAAGCTTTTGAAAGACAAACACTTGTGGAGAAAATCTAAAGTGTGCGTGTGTTTAACTGCAGGAACATGCACAGTATGTTGTTTTGGCAACGTGATAATAATGACTGATTAATGTTATTTAAGTGGATGTATAAAAGCCAATATTTGTATATAATTGTCTCCCTATTGCCAACACAATTTTGTTTTATTATCTGTCACACAAATAGTGCTGCTATGTTTAACATTAACGTGTGCGTTAGAGGAGAAACTGGCTCCCTGTGAGTGTAAACTTGAATCCTCGTGGCATGGCAGACATTTGGTCAGTTTCATCTCCTTGCTTGTTTAGAATATGTAGATAAATGCTGCAAATGTTTTGGGGTGCAGTGAATGATTTAGCTGACGATTATCACAAAGATCCATTCTTCAGATGAACGTCATGGACAAAAAAACATACATTAGGGGTTTTTTGTTGGTAATTACAGTGATTCAACTATCACTGGTCTTTGAGTGAAACAAATTGTTTGCATAAAAAAGTTTGCTTTAAAAGTATGCTTTATACCCTCTACTACTGTAAACTCTTATTATAGGAGATGATTTTGTCATACACATGCCGCACATCTACCTCCATCCTCTTGCCACATCCGTGCTGAACTGATAAGCAGTAAAAATTCATTTTCTGCTCCTTGTGAATTTTTTTCCCCTTTAATCTCACAAATATAGAGATACAAAGTGAGAGACAGAGAGAGAAAAAAATCATTTCTCTCCTTTAATCTATCACTAGTCCCCATGGAATCATCTCTGGGATATGTCAGATTAGACCTGATTATAGCGCGTGCACACACATGCAACCACAACCGCACTCGCTTGCATGTTTGATTTCATTCCTCACGCTTTTACTGTCCCTCCCACTGGCTTTGTTTAGCCCAGGATTGTTGCGGATTAATCCTCTAATTGCTTTGTAGCTTTGTTGTTAGGGAGAGGCAGTGTAGAAAAATAGAGGGAGAATTAAACAGCAGGTGGATTGGGTTAAAGGTTAACATGAGTCTTTAAAGCTTTCTTTTAATGCTAGCTCATTTACACGCAAGCGTCTGAAAAGACCTGGTACTGTATCAAGTGAAAAGACACTGGCATGCACAACTAGTTCCCATTTGTTGCATTTAGCTGAGCAAGAAAGTAGGTTCTTTTAAGCCGCGGTGGTTCTCTTTTTCTCCCTTTGTGTTTTTTTTCTTCCTCTCGGTTTGTTCTTCTATTTCTCCTCAGGTGATAACAAATTATGCCTGTGATTACAAAATGAAATGACTGTGGCGTGTTATGGGTGTTTGTGGGATTAAGAGGCTTTCCCTGCATTGTGTGTGTGTTTGTTGGAGCCTTCGAATTTGTGCCTTGTTGTGAAACGCCAAAGGTTTTAGGTAGTGAGGGGTTGAGAGATGGGCAGCCACCCAGGATTGATAACATCTCACTGGAATTCCAAACACCATTCCTCTTGAAAGCTTGTTCTTTTTTTTTTCCTCGCTCTTATTTTTCTCTGTATTGCATGAAATGACAAGTTAATATTATGGACATACATATTCTTTAATTTCCAGATTTATTTTCCACTTCACAGTCCTCTACTAATTCTCATGATACAGTCACACACTTGGTTCTATTGTCCAAACAGAGTCTACCACATAATTTTAGGGCATTACTAGCTTAATAGTTGCTTCCCTATCAGCAACTCTGGACTGGTAAGAGTATGCCAAGACTTACTTTCCAATGATTAAGGACTTCTCCAATCCACATTATTTCTTTTAATGGAAAACTCTAACCTTTCTGTAAATTTGTTATTCTCAAACCTGATGGCTCATTACCTGTTTGTTGTTTTGCTCACATGCGTTTTTAAGAAACCTAAAAAAAAACAGACAAAGAACAATATGAAGAAATAATAATTTAATATAGATGATCAGGTAGTTTCTTTAAACTTTTCAGCTCCCAACTGTTGTTCAGCTGCTTTGTTCATAAATCCTGTGTATAATCAATTTCTGGAGTGCCATTTGGATTTATATAGGAGTTCATTTGTGACAGGTATTTTAATCTGTGGGACTTAAAGTCATTCATGGCCTGGGGCAAAAAGTGACAAGCATATGACCTCTGAATTTTGTCAGAATGGGTTGATTTAAAAATCTCCTTTAGAAAACTCCATCACACACTGTTAGCACTTGGGTTTAAGTCATGACTTGAATTGATGTGAAGAAATTGCCCACCAAATCTGCTGTTAAATAGTATTCACTGATGTTCTTTGTTGATTTCTCTCTTTCTCCAACTCAGGTCCCTGTTGGGCTGGATGAGATGAGATCCCTATGTAGTGGTCGTCATGGCAACTTGTGACTCTCCCCCTATGGTGTCGTCACGGCAGCAGGAACATGGTGGCCAGAGGCTGGATGCTGCTGCTGAGGACAACTCCGTCATCGCCATGGAGACCAGTGTCGCCCACAGCAACAATGCCAACAACAACCAATCGTCACCTGCTGCCATTGGAGAGCCAGATAATGGCCTTGGAGAATCCATTGTGAGCCCGCTGAGGTCCAATACTACCCCCACCACTGTCAGTGCAACCATCGACCCTGTAACTGAACAGAGTCAAAGAGAAAGCTTTACTACTGGTAACAAAGGGAGTGTTACCGGAACTTTACCAGGAGTAGGAGGAGGAGCAGCTTTGGGTTCGGACTGTTCTGCCCCTGCCACATCCCCCGTGGCACCGGCAAAGGAGATCCCCTGCAACGAATGTTCTAGTTCCTTCTCCAGTTTACAAAAATACATGGAGCACCACTGCCCCAACGCCCGCCTGCCTACCACTGGAGGTCATGAGGAGGGTGAGGAGGTTGAAGGGATGATAGGGGAGGAGAGTGAAGATGAAGGAGACCGTGAGGTGGGTTCTGCAGAAGTAGGGGAAATGAACAGTGAGATGGAGTTGGAAGAAGATAGTGATGTGGAGAACCTGTGCGGCGAGATCATCTACCAGCCCGATGGCTCTGCTTTCATCCTGGAGGACGCCAAAGAGCAGCGTGGCAACCAGGGGGCTCTCTCTGGGGCTCTCCAATTCAGGGGCCTGCTGTCCCCCCAGACCTTCCTGAATACCCAGGCCAGCAGTGGTCAAAGTGGCCTGAGCCCAGGGGGGGAGCGGTTGGAGCAGCCCGCTGCACCCATGTCCTTCTACCCCCAGATCATTAACACCTTCCACATTGCCTCATCCCTTGGGACTAAATCCCTAGCGGCTGACCACCCCTCCTTCCCAAATACCTCAGCTGGAGGGCTGGCGGGCGCTGGTCCTGTGTTGCACAGTTTCCGTGTCTATGACCTCCGCCACAAGAATGACAAAGACTATCTAAAGGCGGATGGTGCAGCCAAAAACTCCTGTGTGTCCAAAGATGTCCCCAACAATGTGGACTTGTCCAAGTTTGAGGGCTGTGTGGCCGATGGGCGGCGGAAGCCTGTACTGATGTGTTTCCTGTGCAAGTTGTCTTTTGGCTACAGCCGCTCCTTTGTGACGCATGCTGTCCATGACCACCGTATGACCCTGAATGAGCAGGAGCAGAAGCTGCTGAGCAACAAGCACGTCTCTGCCATCATTCAGGGCATCGGCAAGGACAAAGAACCTCTTATAAGCTTTCTGGAACCAAAAAAAACCCCAAACTCTGTGCTACCCCACTTTCCCTCACCTGCCAACTTCCTAGGGCCAGACACGGGGCTCCGCGGCTTGTGGAATGCTTTCCACAGTAGTGGGGAGAATGCAGATTCCCTTCAGGCAGGTTTTGCCTTCCTAAAGGGCAGTGCCAGCAGCTCCTCTACTGACCAAACCCCCAGATCCCAAACCATGCCAAAGGCTGAGACCAACCCAAACCTCGGGGGAGGGGCTGGCGCCCACAGAACCCCCAGCGAGAGTTCTGCTGCTGCTGCCACTGGTGGCAATCTGGAAGGGCGGAACTCTGGTAGTGATTGCAAAGGCCGCATGAGGGACACTTGCACTTTGCAACCCAATGGGCCGAATCTGAGCCAGTACCCGTCCATTAAGCGGGAGCCCGGTACAGTGGGAGGAGAAAGTCCAGAGCAGGATGAGGATGCTTATTCCAGTGGTGGTGGAGCAGATATGGAGGCAGAAGAGGAGGAGGAACAGGTCATGATGATGACAGGCCAGCGGGCCGACAGCACCAGTAGCAAAGATTTCCCTCTCTTAAACCAAAGTATTTCCCCCCTTTCCAACAGTGTGCTAAATTTGAACAGTGACAGTAAAGGCCCTGCATCCACCTCCTCTTCCTCCTTACCTGTTAGTGAGAAGCTGGAGATGGAGAAGAGCCGTTTGTCTACTGCCCTGGCAGCTGCCAGAGAGCGGGAGAGCAGCAATGACTCAACCAATGAAGGCCTGGCAGGACGGGATGGCTTATCACCATCCTCAAACCCCCTTGACACGATTTTGTTGCGCAGAGATGATGAGAGTCCTGGGCCTCTGCATCAACACACAGGAAATCCAAGTACACCTGGAACTCCAGGGACACCTGGCACCCCTGGCCCAGGTGAAGGGTCCCCGGGTAGTGGAGTAGAGTGCCCCAAGTGTGACACAGTCTTGGGATCTTCACGGTCTCTGGGAGGGCACATGACGATGATGCATTCACGGAACTCCTGCAAGACACTGAAGTGCCCCAAGTGTAACTGGCACTACAAGTACCAGCAGACACTGGACGCTCACATGAAGGAGAAACATCCAGAGTCAGGTGGATCATGTGTGTACTGCCGCACAGGACAGGCTCACCCCCGTTTAGCCAGAGGAGAAAGCTATACCTGCGGATACAAGCCTTTCCGTTGTGAGGTCTGTCCATCATATGTTTCATGGATGTCTATGGATTTCCATATTCCCTGTTTAATTAATTTTATTTCTGAAATTATCAAATAGGGAGCATTGTTCTTTTCTTTTTTTTTTTGCTGTTGTTGTGAATTTTACGAGTCATACATTTGGTGCAATTACATCACCTCTATTAGCTGAACAGCGTTAATAAAAACATTTAATGCTCATCATGTATCAGTATTATTAATTCCCAGTTTTTGTCTCTCTTTTAGGTATGCAACTACTCAACCACCACCAAAGGCAACCTAAGCATCCACATGCAGTCAGACAAGCATCTGAACAACGTGCAAACACTCCAGAACGGTGGAAGTGAAGCACAGTACAACCACAACCATGCCAACCCTGTGCCCAGTGCCAGCCTTGGTGGAGGCTGTGGGGCACCCTCACCATCCAAGCCCAAACAGAAGCCCACTTGGCGCTGTGAGGTAATGAAACAAACAGAGCATCATTGTAGCTCTGTGGCAGCTACACACCAATTTCCTTGTTTCACTGTCTACACAATGAGGCAGTTATTTCGCTGTCCGTCACTGTGTCTATTATTTTTCTTGGCCATATCATCTGACCTCCAAATTTAAAACAGAATTTCTTATACATTCTAATCTTGATCACCATAACCACAGTAATTTAAATGCTTCGATGAAAAAGTGAGAAGTGAAAAAAAAAATGTTTCGCTGATAACAATCAAATCAAATACAGACTTCCTAAAACATTTGTTTTGTTCCACTTTTCTTACAACAGGTTTGTGACTATGAGACCAATGTGGCACGAAACTTGCGAATCCACATGACGAGCGAGAAGCACATGCACAACATGATGCTGCTGCAGCAGAACATGAAGCAGATTCAACACAGCCTCCATCTGGGCCTGGCTCCAGCTGAGGCAGAGCTTTACCAGTACTACCTGGCTCAAAACATGGGCCTTGCAGGTGTAAAACTAGAGAACCCAGCTGGCAGCAGTGGCCCA
This sequence comes from Bujurquina vittata, assembly GCA_015106715.1. Classification (NCBI taxonomy): domain Eukaryota; kingdom Metazoa; phylum Chordata; class Actinopteri; order Cichliformes; family Cichlidae; genus Bujurquina; species Bujurquina vittata. The sequence continues at coordinate 21,793 of VUQK01003265.1, read as the reverse complement.
GATGCTCAGATGATGATTAACCCATTTCAGCTAGATCCTGCAACCGCAGCGGCTCTTGGATCTGGTCTAGGTGAGTGATACCAAATTTGAAACAAAAAAGAGAAGAAAAAAATGGTAACGGTAAAAGGATATTTTTGCTTATTATGTGAGAAACTATTGAAACATTTTCCTGTTTTGAATTTTTGTCCTCAAGCTTGTTTTTCAGTTTACTTCTGCTCATTTATCACTTGGCCAGTTATTCTGTTTTATCTCATATATCTGATGCTATCTAGTTTTTTTTTTTTATCTCTCTGCATTTTCTTTGTTGATTTTTTTTTTCTGTGCCTTCTCACCTTCCTTTTTCTGCTCCCATCTTTAGCCTTGGCCCCATTCCCTTGCCCCCTTTTTTTTTCTCTTTGGTTCTTCTCTCTGCTCTCCTATTT
>VUQK01003265.1:4740-15493 GCA_015106715.1 Bujurquina vittata | reverse complement strand
TGTGTAAATATATATGAAAATAAAAATTATTCTTTTTTTTCTTTTGTTTTTTTTTTTTAACTTTTGTTTTCCGTTTTCTCTCTCACACTCTTTCACCAACTCTGTCTTACCAGACCCCTTTTTTTTGTTTTGTTTTGTCTCTGACTCGTTTTTTTTTTCTCTCTCTCTCTTCTTTTTCTGTCTCTCCCCTGGGGAGCAGCAGATAGGCCATCTCATTACCCATGATCCTCTTGGCAACACCATGGCTGGGAATCAGGGGGTGGGGGGAATTAAACAAGGGCTGTAATGGGAGGAGGGAGAGTTGGGAGTAAGAAGATGAGGAAAGGAGACTGAATTTGTAGATGCATCCAAACGCCTCCCTTTTCTCATTTTCATCATCTTCTTTGTATCTCTCTCACCCTCTCTCTGTCCCTCCCTCTCTCTGTCTCTCTCTATCTTGCTTTTTCTATCAACCAAGGGACCTTTTTTTCAGTCTTTTATCTCTGCTCCCCCCTTCTTCACATTTAATTTTCTTCCATCTCTCTCAGATGGAGGTAGCTGCGCTTGCATGATATTGTGATCTGTGATATTAAGTCTACCACTGTGCCTTGGCTATTAGCAAGGGTCAACCCTGCCCACTCTCATTTGAAAATCAAATGGCCCTATATATATGCAGCCCAAATTATTGGACTGTCATTTGGACTTGTGTGATGGGGAAATGGACAGGAGATTGACTCCCATAGATTTGCATAAAAAGTCATTGTGCTGGTACCCGGAATAGAAAAGAGACTGGATCTATTTCAAATGCATGGCACCATTTATGACACACACACACACACACATACACACACTTAAATTCATATGTCCATAAAGAGGTATAGCATTACATATATTCATAGAGACACACTCACACACATTGTAGTTATCAAGTTACCATTCCCACTTGAGCCCATGTACGCTTGTTCCAGACACAGGCTCTTGATCACAGCGTCCTTGCCTCAGACTCACAGGCAGACTTAAAGAGTTGCTATTCTCTTCAAAAAGGAATATTCTCAGCCACTTCACACTAGATGCTACTTGACTGCAAGATATAGATTTTCATATTCTGTCATGGAGACAGATGATGCCATCAAGAGTTCAGCATTTGTAAACCCGAGCAGATAAATGAATTCACCTTAGTGTTTTTGCCAGAAAGCTTGCATGTCCCTCGTTCTCTTTCTCTTTCTCTGCGAGATGCCGGTTGGTAGATTATTCAAATCATCTCCTCTTTCACCTGCGCGGAGATTACAATGGAAATCTTTCAGAGGTCCGGGGGGTGGTAAAGTGGGGGGGATGGGGGATGGAGGGTAGCGGCTAATTAAAGCATAAAAGCAGGTGTGTGTGCGCGCGGGTGTGTTTGTGTGTGAACTCTGTAGCTAGAGCTTTCTGTTTGACAGAGAGGTTTGAATGGACAGGCTTCCCCACCCTCCCCCTTCTTCCAAATAATCCTCATAGATATTAATAAGAGTTTCGCCCCTTCTCCCTCCAACGCCTTTACCAGATGGTCGGCAGAGCGCGAGTGTTTGTATATATATCTGTGTGTGTGTGTGTGTGTGTGTGGGTGGGTGTGATGTCCAGCTCTTGACTGACACTCATATGTAATGTTTAATTTCCCCTCACCAGCCTGCTCCTCACATTTCCTCAGATTCTTGACTCTCCAGTGAGTCAGTTGACCAGGTGCGTTTGTTTCTGTGTGCGACACAGAGAAGCAGACTGTGCTGGTTTTCTCATATTAATAGCTAGATGCGATCCTTTTCATAATCACTCACACCCCTCTGAGGTGTGGGTCATTTGGGCCGTGTTCATGTGCAGGGGACTGTGAAGCAGATCGGGGCTGACAGGTATGGGAACGATAGCAGAAGGTTTTTGTTTTGGTTTTTTTGAGGGGGGGGGTGAATTGTGTAGAAGGAGGGGGTCAATCAGTGTCTTCCAGACCACCAGAAGGAAGGGAGCATTGCTGGGATGTTGGAACAAAGGAGTTACCAGGAGGTTTTTTTTTCTTTTTTGTCTTTTTCCCCTCGTCTTAACATTCCCACCCTCTCTATATCCCAACAGCCGCTCAAATACACACTTCCCTCCTCCTGTTTTCCATCCTTATGCCCCCCACTCACACACTTGTCTTCCTCTTACCTTTTTTTTCTTTTCTTTTTTTTTAATATCCCAAACTCCGCCCTATCCTTTCCTTTCTCTTGGGTCTTGATCATCCTTTTGGGACAAAGATAACAAGATTGTTTAGGAAAAAAAAGAAGAAGGAGAAGAAGAAAAACAACCAAAAACAAAGTAATAATCAAAGAAGGCGCATGAGCTCAAACATGATCTCTCAGGGGCGTGTTGTCTCCACTTTTGATGCATTGATTTGATCAGAGCAGCCTCAGACAGATCACATGGCAGCGAGATCAGATAAATACTTTTGTGTAAGTTCATTAGCTTTACTTTTGAAATCACCTGACATTAAAAATGTGCACTTAATTTGTAAAAAAGTTGACAGGGAAAATCTTAGCCTCTTGTTGTATATCTTGAAATAGTCTGAAATGTTACATCAGCTTAAAAAATGGCATTTAGATAGCACTGCCATGCTTCTTCCCTCTCATGAAGCTATCAGGATATTGATATGGACAAAGTTGAACTGAAATACTCCTCAACGCCCTACCAAATCAATAATCGATCGATTGGAGGTAATTGTGCTACTCCCTTGGAACGGTCCCAAGTCACTCTCTCTCTCTCGCCGTCTCTCTCCTTCTCACACTCTTTGTGTCATTATCAGCATGTGGACCAGTATTCGGTATTTCAGCATTCCAGCTGTAATTGATTTTAACCATTAGGTGCTCAGTGAATAGATAAGTAGTTGGAGATATTCGATTATACGGTGAAAGAGAGAGACGGGGATGAAAAGAGTGAGAGAAAGAAGTAGGGAGACGGATTTAGGGATGTTGCCAGAGAGCTGCAGAAAGGGGAGCTGACCTGTCCTGCTGTCTATCCGTCTCTACCACTGGCCTTCCATCTTTGCAGCAGCACAATACCGCTGACCTCCTGTGAGTTCAAGCAGCTTAGTTTCTGCGAGGTAATCCCTAATGCTTTGAAATAGACCTGATAGAAAGCCCACTTACTTGTTCAGGATTAATGTGGTTTTTGTGTATGTGTGTGTGTGTGTGTGTATTGGGGGTATGTGGGGTGGGGGGCGTGGAGATGGGAGGTTAGTTTCCAGCACATTTAGTTAAATTAACCGATTCAAATTACGATATTCGACTCTAACAGCGAACATGTTTGACCGCCTGCAAAAGCCTGCCACACTTTATCAGCAGACAGGTGGGAGACTTGCATCCTTGTATATCACCTGTCACACGTTATTACGCTGCTCCTCTCTGTTGTTTATACTTAGATTTGCTGTGCTGGTGGCCAGAACGCTTTTATTCCTTTCAGTAGCTGCCCATCTTTTCCAGAGGCCATTTTGTATCTGAGTGCAGCAGAGGATGGTATTGCTTTTCAATTGTTTTCTGAAGATATGTCAGATTTTTTTTTTACCTTTCCGCTGCCCTTTCTCCCCTTTTCCTCATTCTGGCAGGAGTGTAGGATAGGACTAGGGTTAGGAGCGGGGGGGACAAAGGCAAACATTTGAGTAATCTTCAAAGAGCCCATTGGTATGTTGAGTGGACGCTGGTATGCGGACTGCGGCTGAGGCTTTTTCAGGGGAAAACAATATCCTTCCTTTAGATGGCTGGGGCCTGGGCAAACACTACTACCCAGGCGACTCTGCCCAGTGCTGCCACCACTATCGGCTTACCCACACCCCCACCCCTTCTCTTCCTAAAATTGGCAGTCTTCTATGTTGCTGGAACAGCAAGGAGATCCTCATTATGGATTTATGGAGATAGGCAGGACATCCCAGCTTTGCAAATGGGCGTCTGACTGAGTTTGTGTGGCAGATCTAAAAGTTATCTCCGTGCACTCTGTGACACGCAGTCACCGGTTTAATTGCTGGACTTTTGATGCTGGTTGGTAAAGCAGACGAAGCCAGACTGAAATGGTTGAGAGGGATCAGGTGTGCCATCTTGTAGGTCAGCTGCAAGGCATCTGATTTCCTGCGGCAATATGCAAAACAATTGTGCCGAAGAGGTGCATCCATTGTGTTTTCCCTGGCAGAGATACCGGTGTAACATAAACACACCTGTACACAGCTTTTCCACACAACAAGCCACATTGTCATACTGTTTCCTGGGAATAAGATCTGACACGTTTTTGTTTTGTTTTTTCCCTTTTTTCTTTCTTTTTTTTTTAATATTGGAATATGTCAAAATGTTGTGCCTCATTGGTAAGAAGTGGATACTGTAACATTATATACAACACTATATCGATTCTATACTTGTTGATACAGTGATCTATCTATCAAGCAAAGTATTAAAAAGCAGATTCATTTGATAAATACAACTATTAAAAGAAAAAAGCAGACAGTCTGCCATTTTGTGACAGTTTCAAAATGAACTCTCTTTTGTCCAGTAATCACCAGCCATTTTCTCACGAGGATCCACCCCAGGGATAATTTCTCCCATTTCTCTGTCATTAGCAGGGCCTGGTATTAGACTTGTGTTTTGTTCCCTGTACCTTTTGTTTTGTGCTAAGTGAAACCATGCGACAGGATAGGGGCTAACTGGAAAACAATACTCCCCTTCACAGGCTCAGGAATGTGTAATTAGTGATTTGAACCCGGCTACACTCGTCTAGATTCTTCCCTATCATTCTCTCCCTCTTTCCATCTCTTGTTCTTTTGTTCTCTGCGTCGCAGATTTTCTTCACCTCGTGTATCATCAAGTCTTTCGGTTAGCGGTGTTCGCTGTGTGTTTCTTTCCTTCCTTTTTGTCACACTTTCTCTTGCAGACATTTTTCATCAAGGTCCCACTACCAAAAGAGCAAAGCAAAGCAAACTAGGCGAAAGTCACTGATCCTTTTAGCGCCAACATGATTTTACCTTCTCTTCCTTTTCCGTTTCAGTTAAACAGAACAACAGCCGCGTAGCACAACGTTCTTTGATGATTCCAGTAAATGAGCCGGAGCCCCAGATTTGGAACCCTTTCATTTGTGTTTTTCGTCCTGTCTTTCATAGAGTCTGTCAATTAGAACTTGCTTTGATTCCCCAAAAGCATCTTTGTGTGTTGGGAAAATGGGAAAAGATTAACCCCACCCCAAAGTATTTTAGCATACTGGCGATACCCCACTTTTGAAAAGGATACAAGGCTAAGAAGCATGTTAGCACTTCATTGATCTTCATTTCAGCATTTTATGATCTGCGTCCCACTGTGAGTCGGTGGAAAAGATGGTTTAGGGAAACGGCGAGGTCTGGTCAGTCTCACCTGGTGGACAAGCAGGGAGGCTTTTAGACCCTAATGGGCTAAGGTCAGGATGGCTAATAGGGAGTAAGTGGCTGAGCCATTCTGTCTAAATCTAATGCAAATGTAAATACTGATCCATTTTCATGGGGGATGGAGGTGAGCTGGCTTTCAAGACACCCAACACACATACACACACGCAGCAGTGAGTAAGAAAGATCTGCTCTGGTGTCTTTGTGTCCTGCAATCTGTTATTTTCAACAACACATTGATGTCCTACATGTTCACTGGATTAGGACCAGAAGAAATGGATCATATTATAATTCATCTTGTGCATTACTTGTTTCTTCACTTTAGGAGAAGTCGATACATTGCTCGTGTGTGAGTGTGTGTTTACACTCATGAGAGTGTAAGAGATAGAGAGACAGTTCCTTCTTTTTTTTTTCTCCAAGAAGGAGACTAGAGGTCAGGAAGCTGGGAACTTCAGACTGACCTTTACCGCATAGATCAGACACACTTTTGTCTCTGTCACAAATGTGTGTGTGTGAGCCCATGTGTGGGAGTCAAGAAAATGACAAAGACAATTAATTGGATTTCAGAATTGCATCACATACTCATAACGCTGTATCACTATTTTTATACTGACAAACAGTAAAGAGAAGAAATGAAGTGAAGAAAGAGGGAAAGAACAAGAGAGGAGAGACGGGGAGACAGCACAGAAGTGGAGACGACCACGGCAGAAATGTAGTATGAAAGGCTCATTGTGATAATTCATTTATTTGTCTTGGCAGTGATTATGAGATGAATGCTTATTATTATTGGGTGACCTAAGCTAAGCTCATCCACAGGCTCCTGTAGCTCATGGATCGGCCCCAGAGCTGTGATCACATGTGACTGCCAGCAGCCAGAGCCGAGAGAAACAGGAGAGGCAATTTAGCTCTTGGAAATATTTCTCTTTTGCATTTATGAAAATGAGAGCCTGGGTAGTTGAGAAAGCAAAGACGGCCGTCAGGAAATAAAAGTCGGTGTGGTTGGTTGGTTGGGTTCAGGGGTGCTGGGATTGCATTGTGCTGCATCTTTAGATCGCACACTGTGGCCTTGTAGGAGAGAGGGAGATGTAACTGCAGAAGTGTGTGTGTAAATTGGTGCATGTGCACTCAGCAGTTTTTGTACTTGGCTTCTATATGCATATTTGTTTTTGTGTCTGTGCAGCACTGAGGTTGACTCTCTCCACTGTTTTCTTTATCTGTGGAAGCAAGGTGGCACATACCTGGGCTCTCAGCAAGTCTTTTCAGCAGTGCAGTCTGCCAGCGAATCCATTGGCAGCAATCTTGCGTTATATCTATGTCTTGGGGGCTGAGTGTCGGTTAGCAGTAACATGTGTTAGGGAGGTGGTAGCACTGATGGAATTCTACACTTGGCAGCCTTCCAGGCAGTACTGGTATGTGTTTAAAATACTTTCAAGGAACAATACATGCTTTTGTTGTTTGCTGGGCCAAGTGGGGCTGTTTTTGTCTCTGATGGCCCTCAGGGGCCCAGGGGATAGCACTGGAAGCTGGTGACGTTCTTAAAAAAGAAAAAAAAAGGTATACCCAACAATGAGCTCCCTGCTTCCCCTAAAACAAAGGCGAAGAAGAAGAAGAAAACACAGATGAAAAGATATAAAGGGATTTTTATTTTCACAATGTGCGGGCTGTACATTTGCATGCATGTGCATACTCTCCGAGGAATCAAAAACAAAACTGAATGCATGCACTTCTTTACATATGCACTCACACACGCACACACACTGGTTATTAAGACATAACTGCTGTGGCGGAGAGCTCCTACTTTCAGCATGTATTCATTAGCTGCCTGTTTCTACACTTAATGACAGGAAAGAGTCATGTTTGTACTGAATACTCTAATTTGTCATTTGGTTTATGGAAGAAAATGCAACCCCGCTGCCTTGTGCTACTTTCTGAAATATTTTCATGTTACCAGAGAACACATCACAATCACAGGCAAAGACAAAAATAATAATAATAAAAAAAAAACAACCCGACTGAAATTATAGACAGACACAAAAAAATACTTATGAGATAATATCAAAAAATGTGGTGTTAAAATTACTAATGCATAAACACACACACACACACACACACATTCACACAGTGATACAGTTAAAAGAAAGGATGGATTGAAATCATACCCGCACACACTCGTTCACGTACTCGTACATGCACAGGGAGATAAAAGAAGTTGTGAGAAGATGTCTTTTGGCTTGGCTTATTAAGAATTCAGTTAATGAGGCAGCTTTGTCACCCCAGATAGAACAAATGGATACGAGACAGCAGCGCCGCTATCCTCCCCGCAAACCCAGGCAGCGAGCGGAGGGGAGATGTGTGTGTTCTTGTGTTTACTTGTGTGTGAGAAAGGTGTTTTGTAAACATCTCATTCTGCATAATGAATGCAGTCCTCTGTCGTCCTCATTCACACACACACACACACTCACACACACAGCAGCAGCAGCAAACTGCTACACCAGGGAGCTTCCTTTACCTGTCAGCTTGACTCTCCTCCCCTCTTCCAAAACAAGTCCCAAGGTGTTTGTGCATGTGTGTGTATGTCACTGACAGACCTGACTGTCGTGTGTTTTTGACAGGCAAACAGGAAGTCCTGAGTATTGTAATTTACATTGTGTGTATATAGCCCACTTTCAGACATGCACTCCTTGTGTGCGAGTGTGTCGGCTCCATGTCTGAATGAGCACCTCGGTCACTTTCGGTCACGGCGGCAAACTCGCTCAAACCCACTAAGATTTACATAGAATTTTCTACACAGCAGTAATCTGCACATATTTGACCTCACCAGCATTACGTCATTTCTATTTTCCATTTGCCATAATGATGTATTTTTCACTATTCCCTGACCAGAAGAGGGATCTCTCTCTCCCTTTCTCTGAGCCCATTTGTGTCCAAGGTATCTATCGTTTACTGCTGCACAGTGTAGCACACAGAGAGAAACATATACTGAGAGAGAAACACTGTTGCTCTTAGTGGCAGTAGTGGAGAGGACAAAACATTCATAGTCACACTATTATAACTGATGCAGACAATGCTTATTACCATAAGTAAAAACAGGTCGTTTTGCTCGCCTGGCAAAAATCATGGCCCACCTGGTTCTCCGTATCAATTTAACATATTGATAAAGCCAGAACTGTGACACATTCCATGTCTTAAAGGGGTTTTAAGTGTGTGCATGCACCTCTTTCACCATTCAGAGATGTCTCTGCCCTGTTCAGATCCATCCAGGGAGTGCTGTGTAGCTGATTTTGATTGGCCCACAGGGAGTGTTGGCTTATTTGGTTGTTTGCCAAACACTAATCCCCAACAATTAACCACCAGGCACTCTGGAGAGGTGCCATATTGACAAGGATGGCTCTTTCTTTTTTTTTTGTTTTGCCATTCTGCACACACATATCCAAAGCCGTTCAATATGATACAAATGTACGTACCGCAAATATACACGCATACAAATCAGCAGCAGCGGCATAAATTACATACACATTGTAAGCAGACACACGGGGGCACAAACCCAGGAGCAGGAACAGTGTGTTTGTGTGTTTGAATATGCATTACACAGCCCACGCCTGGCAGGAGTCAAAGTGCTCCTTTAAAAGTTCATAAATCATGGATGTTCTGGCCTGTGATCACCAGACCGCCTGCATTTCAGGCCTGCAGAGTGCCAGAGAGCGACAGACAGCCCTCTAGTTTAGGTCTTAAACAAACCCTCTGGAATGTGCTGATGGGGGAAGAATTAATATTAGGTCTAAACCTATCTGGCAGCCCAATTCAACCCTAAAGTATATCATTGAGCTGCTCTCAGCTGAAGCTTTATATCCTAAAAACATTACAATGTAAGATACAATATTAAAGGATGTGTGGTGTTTTAAGCCACAAGCAGTAAAATTCTCCCACTGCCATTAGGAACCATTTTACACTATCAAGTATTTTCCTCTGAAACTCTCCTGATAAGACTCAACTATTATGGCTATGTCTGCTCATACACTTTTCAATTCTAGTGCGGTTGTCGTCTGTGGCTGTTCTTAATGTAATTCTCAAGGTTGTCACTAGAGGAAAGAAAGGCTTTGTTTGATTACTAGTTTTCTATTCAGTTCTAAGGGCCCCGCTTTCAGCTTCATTCAGTTCTAAGTGGGCCCCATTTCTGTCGGAGTGATGCAAAAATAAAAGCATGTTTAAATGTCCAGATATGGGTAAACTTAGAAAGAATGTATCCTGAGCCGATTCTATTTTGATACTGTGGTAGTAATAATTGCTCAGAGGATGAATGACAGAATGCATGGAACAACATGGGCTTTTGTGTATGTTGTACAGCATATGGCATTGCTTTGAAAAGTCACTTTTGAAGGGAAGGTCCTTTAGTGCCTCCCCTTCAGCATTCTAGTAAGTTGTTAGGAAGATTTTGTTGGCGGAAGGGGGGGGCACTGAAAAGTTTGTATTCAAAGCAAAGACATGATGTCAGACTTTCTTGTTTATGCATGTGATATATGTGTATTTGCTTCCGTAGCACACGTGTGTTTCCACAGTGTGAGGCTCAGCAGCCCAGTTCTCCTGCGAGGTAGGGAGGGGAAGAAAGAAAAGAAGCAAAGAGAGAGAGAAAAGAGCGAGGGAGGCCTCCTTTCACAGAGAAACAAAGATAGCTGTAATTAATGGCCCTGAGCTCTGGACTAGGGGAGCTTTCTTCTGACAACTCCGACTTAATTAAAACTTAAGACTTCTGAAAGGGCCTCTGACTGCGAGGGGACGTCCCACCGTCTCGTGAGAAAAACCTCGCAAGATTTCCTACAAAAGAAAGAAAGAGGGAGAGACAGAGAGAAAAGATGTGTTAGTGGCTGTAGCTATGTTGCTAATCCCTGTTTGTCAAAGGACAAAAAGGGGAGGGGGTTAGAACTCATACACCTGCGCCCCACTCCTCCCACCATGCACACACACACACACACACACACACACGCGGGCGCACACACACTCCTCCCATACATGCATTTTTCCGGTCTCTCTTCCTGCTCCATATAGTGTGATGCAACTATACTCAGGAAAAAAAAATTACTACCTGGCTAACTTTTCATTTGCTTCCAGAGAGAAACATCTTCCTATAGGAAGAGGTGAGAGACTCAGTAGGGTTTAGCACATGCACACTTGTCATTATCTGCATTAATTCATGCATAGAACCCTGCACCTGTTTCTCACATGGCTGTATGAATAAATCTTAACAAAGTATAAACTAACCTTTGTGAGCCACCTCTGTGTCTCTGTCTCTATGCCTTTATGCCTTGCTATCTTTTCCTCTCTGTCTCCCCCCCCCCCTCCACAGAGGATCAGATAATAAAAGCTTGGCCTGGTCTTTTGTTTTTG
>VUQK01003264.1:6056-41629 GCA_015106715.1 Bujurquina vittata | reverse complement strand
GTGAATCATATATATAAAAGAAATAAATGATCTGCCCACAGGTCTTTCGAAAAGTATTTAGCCTTCAAAATATGAGTCTACATAATTAAACATATATTTACTCTAAGTCAACAGGTAGCCCATTGTTAATACAGGCCGGTACTGCTCTAACACTTCCTCATGTAAGTGCCAAAATATCAGTTGCGGATATGTGAGCTGTGAGCTAAAGAAGGTCAACAGTTTAACTCAACATCAGCTCTTGTCATCAGAAACGGCACATTATTAACAAATATTATTCTGAGGGACAGTGCATACCTACAGTGAATACTGACTCCAGCACAGATTTCCACTGAAGGTGGTGGGCTGGAGACTGGACAAATGGCATTACATTCTGGTTGACCCCAGTCCCGGTGGAACTGAGGAGCTGTGCCGACATCGGCAAAGAAAACTTGTCACCTCAGACCACAATCTGAGCCGAGCCTGCTCGCTGTCTGAGTCTCTGTTTTACTCTTGAGCATGTAAACAGGTTTTTGTATCACGTTTGTCACTCTGACGCCAACATCAGGGGTCAGAGAGGAGATGTGACAATCCAGACGCAAGGAATACACAATTTCCAATCACCCGTGTTACTAAGATGCATCCTGAAGACAAACCACAATTCACCCAACAGTTGCAGAGATATTTTCCTCTGAAGAAAAGTCCTGGATTGTCTGCTCAAAGGACAAATTAGCCAGTCATCCAAAGCCATTTTCAGCACAGCTGGTTCTGTTGGTTTTCAGCCACATTTCAGAGGATCCTGCTGTGCCAATTTGCAAAGGAGTCTTTCTGGTCAGGTTCCTGCGTCCGACCCCAGCCAACAGAGATCAGCTCACACCAGACTCTACACATCAACATCAGTGTAGAGCCACTTGACTCTGAGCGAGTGAAAACAGAACGCATGCATTCAGTTTTCAAATGCTATTATTATCATCATGTCCAGGCTCAGGTTAGAAAACAGTAAGGCGTCTGTGGATGTCTGCCCCGACTATCAGGTCAGGATTGCAACCGTATTGTGTTGGGAAACTCCCGCATTAATGCACAAGACAGGTTTGATAAGATAGCAGATGTAACACAGCTAATAGTAAACGGATGTTTAGTCATAGTCAGTGTTTTTTTTTTACTTTCAAGCCTTGTTTTTGCATCCTATTGCTTTCTTTATTTAATATTTATATTTGCTTCATGTATTCCTCTTTAATATATTTAACCTCCTAGTGCTTTAGTTTAGTTCCTGCCTCATGTGTCAAGTCCCCTTCTTTTATTGATTTTTAGTGTTGGGGCTCAGGCGATTCCTTCTTGTCGGTATAACTTCCCCAGCCTTAGAAAACGCTCTCACAGTGGACTGAAGAAGCAGGTATGCACTGAAACTGAAGTTCTAATGTTTACAGGTGAGGATCCAGGTGCTATGTGCCGCTATAATAGTGGATCAGACTCACCTCAGCTCCCTCAGAACACATAATGAGGCAGTCACATGATTTCAGAGAACGGGACCTCGTTTGGCTTTTGTTACGTGATATTCTGAAAACCGATACAGGTCTCGACACAGGTTTCATTTGAAAATAAGAAAACATCTAAAATGTTTGCAATGCATTTTTAATTTCTCCTAGATATTTGTGATTAGATGGACCTGATAAGTATATAAACCAAGCTTCCTCTTTGAACAGGAAGTTGTATTTTGCTACATTGTTGTTACATACTTTTGTGGGGAAAAGAATGTCCTCAGATGTGTACAATGGGATTATTTTATAGCCTAAAAACAAAAAAAACATATCAAATTTTAAAATACTATTGAGCAAAATGAAGTATAAGGCACAACAAAGCCAAAATGTAATGCAGGGTCTTATGACAGCTGGGATAGGGCATACAGCTCTCTCAGCTGGGAACTGAACCACTTATTACATAACCAGTCCCAACCCAAAGTTTTTATCACTCACAGAACCTGGGAGGTTTTGGATGGAAAATCTTAGATGTCCAAATCAATCAGCCGTTTAATCTTCCTCTATGACAAACAAGACACTAAATCCGGCTGCTTGCTCTGAAGACCAGAAAAAAACCCTTCCACTGTAGATACTAAATATCAGACTACCTAAGAATCTAAAAAACAATGTGTGATATCAATAATTTAGTTATTGCATTTTTTTCCCACAGCAGAAACAAATATTACTCCGAGACTTGATGCATGGTTGTGAGTGTGGCAAACGGTGAGTAGCGCCCTCGCCTGTTTTTCCCATATTTTAAATTTCAGCAATAATTTACTGGATTGATGTGGGTAAATGATAAGCTTTTATTCTTACTTTGTTTACAGAATTAATGGCCACACCTAAAACAACACTGGCTTGTGAGTATGAGTGACAGCTGGACCCCAAAGATGGGACAGTAAGGAGGAAGCGCTCTCTTTGGACAGCAGAACCTCAGAATTCTCTGACCATTATTCTAACAGTGGGTTTGTGTTTCTCGATGTTGCAGGTTTGAGAATGAAGCTTTCCTCTCTGGTGTGCTTGTGTCAAATCAATAGGAACACCCTCACTGGTGAAAAAAGGGGCGCCAGAAGACATGACGATATAGCTGAGAAACAGTGAGCTGCAGATTGGTGCAACTGCAGCGCCCTCTAGTGATAATAACATGAACAACAACTTACACTTTGTCAACTGTGACGTCTGAGGCCAGAAAACATGTCTGCTGGAGCTCAGAGGTTTGTGAAAGACGTGTTTTCACTGTTATTGCAGGCACCTTTAATATTAAAAGAATTAAATAAAGAAATAAATAAATCACTGACCAAACAAAACACAGTGGAAATACAAAAGTAGTTTAAAAGACATCAGTTTAATTCCAGGTGAACGAGCCAGAGCAGCATATCAATAGGAATGACACACAGGTCAAAGTTTCAAAGTTGTAACACGAAATAAATAAAAACATCAGTTGTAAACTTGTTGATTATGAAGCCGTGTGACATTAAACTCTGTTTGTGTTTGTGGATCCTGAAACGTTTTTTTTTTTTTCTTTTTAGCCAACCAGCCAATCTGATTAAAAGGACGTTTAGGAGCAAAAGTGAAAAACAAAAGTGGGTTAAAGATTTTTACATGTAAACAAACTGGGACAAAGTGACCAGCCTCTCCCCAAACTGAAAGGAGGTAAACGCAAATCTTCTCAAATATCAAATATCTTCATGTTTATGTATTTTGTGTTTTTTCAGGGGGTAGGGGGGTTTGATTCTCTTACAAAAACTAAACAAACAAACACAAAGAACACACTAAATGCTCTGCTTTAGTATTTGTGTTTGGCTGGTGGCTAACTTAATTTCAGGCCTTCTTTATTTGTACTCACATTCCTTCTCGCTGTCTAGTAAAACACATTAGGTGCTCTTGTTTTGCTTCAACTAGCGGCAACTTTGCTGGATTTTAACAATCAGTTGTCCGGAGGCAAATGCCCCGACGTGGATGAAGAAAAACAAGCGCACTCCGATGATACAAACAAAAGAAACAAACGACCAAGCAAACCAGCACCCTGATAGTTAACAGACGCCCGGACAAAAACATTTAGAGTTTGAAATGTTTTCAGGCATTGGATAAATTTGAGGTACAGTTGGTTTCATTTTTGGGCGATGTTTTGGACTCCTCGTTCAGTCCTGATTAAACCTTAATTTGGACTAAAATGTAATCAAAGGAGAGACTAATTAAACACTAAACCTCGTGTACCTCGTGATTTTAGCTGACGTTCACAGGATCAAAAACATTTCAAACCTTGTTTTGTTTCAAACAGATCGAAAACAAAAAAAAAGGACTGAGTTTCAGTAACTTTCCCTTCATGAGAATTGCACATCATTGATATAAAATATGAACCTTCCTATGTACAGCTAGCAAAGACCCAACCTGGGCGAGGACTGAGTGTTAGTGTCAGGTAACGTTTGGAGAGCGGTTATGAGAAACCTTCAGGAAAGCCTTCCACCATCCTCTGCAGTCACTATAAAAATGTAAATTCCCACAGAAATAAGGCAGCATGCAGCTCGGAGAACCCCAAAACACGCTT
Organism: Bujurquina vittata; assembly: GCA_015106715.1. Taxonomy (NCBI): domain Eukaryota; kingdom Metazoa; phylum Chordata; class Actinopteri; order Cichliformes; family Cichlidae; genus Bujurquina; species Bujurquina vittata. Next base: position 37,588 of record VUQK01003264.1, on the reverse strand, counting down.
TCACACCGTGAACAAAACGCAGCTAAAACTTAGAATCTGTTTGCCCGAAATAATGAAATACAAGAATGAAACAAACTATGAAAGCCTCATATTTTTCTATGATTTTTGTTTTAAAGATGCAAAGGAGCATGGACAGCTGCTGTGATGGTTGTTGTGTATGTCAGCCCACCTGAATTCGAGCCTCTACACATCAACACGCTGCATTTACCTGGCAGTAAGGCCCGCCTTACAGCTGAGTAACACAATATTTTGCTTTCTTTGACAAGTTCAAATTCAAACTAAAGTTTGAATGTTAAGGTGAAAAAATACTGAATTCTTGATGATTTCAATGTTTTTAGGAGTATGGTATTTTACTCTAGTAAGGGATCTATGAGAGAAGCACCCAGAATAATTTAGCTTATTGCATGATTCAGCGAGCAGTTGATTTGCTTATCTCCCATAAACACCAGAGTTCCTCCTGTAGTCTATGCTGGTTGTAAAGCCCTGATTATATTTTCTGTATGCACGAGTCCACATGATGTAAAATTCGTCATTAGATGGTGATCCTGAGGGTCTGTGCAGATATCCGCCAACCACCTGTGTTTGTGACTTTTCATTGCAATGCACTACCTATGCATTCATTCTAAGTGGTGCGATTCAAGCAGACTTCAGAGAAGTATAAGAGGAATGACGACTCGGCCACCATGTCTTTAGCTATCCGTGTCAGCAACAGGGTATAATCCAGGCTTAAACCAGCTAGCATCCAAAGTCCAGCTTCAATCAACTCTCATACAAAAAGAAGCTTCTCTCTTGAAACACTGCCATTACAGCCTCAATCGGATAACCGGAGGCTTCTAACAAAAGTGCTATTGGTTATTTTGGAAGATATTCCTATGTTAATTGGCCCTGACAGGATGCTGGGATGCAATATTTAGCCAAGTTTAATCAATTGGCTACTTGTTGTTGTAGTGTAACTAGAGCATGCTGGTGGTGTTTTGAACAGACAAGCTTTTTCTAAGCCTAACCAAGTAGTTTTGCTAGCTAAGTACAAAAAGAAAGCTTTTACACTTAGCAAGAAAAAACTCTCCTTAACTTGATTTTGAGGGGGGAAAAAAAGATTTTGCAAGCCACGTAAAGGAGAGAAACTGTGGTCTTGGGATAGTCCAGGACTGTGCAGGAAGGCGTCAGCTCCAAAGGACAGACACCAAGCGCTTAAAAAAAAAGTAGTAGTAGTATTTGACACCTGAGAGTGAGTATGGGTTAGGTCCAGGTGTGGACAAGGCATATTTAGTTCAGTTTGAAGTAGCCATAAGCTTCACCTTTAGCCTTGAAACTGCTTCCAGTGGTTGATGCCACACCTTGCTACACCCATTTTGGATAGTCCAAATTCCAGTCTCAGAACTAAACTAAGCTAACCAGCCACTAGCTGTATTTATATAACCGTATAAAGCATAACTACAAAAGGTGAAATAAAATATGCTTTTCTCTAAATCCTGCTAAATAAAGCAGTACCAGGGCACCAAGTTGTTCACAGTGTGAATGCAGAACTAGAAATCTTTCTACACGTCTCATAACATCTCTCCGATTCTTAATATTTTGCCATTAAATTCAAAGTCATTGCTAGGAAATATCTAAAAATATTAACATATAAAAAGGCAGATTAACTTGTGACTATCTCCCAGCTAGCAGTAATGATCCAAGTAGCTTTGATCAAAACGTCTGAGGACCGCTGTGAATACTCTGGTAAAATGGACAATTTGTGTCATCCACTCAGTGTGTTTTTCAGCCCAGGTTGGACAAGAAAATCAGAATAATTATTTACACATACACATAAAACCAGAGGGCGGAGCTGCCTTCATGTCTGACTGCTGACATTTCCCAATATAAAGCTCTCTCAATATAAAGCTATAAATAGCTCCGTCACTTGAGGTCTAATGTTTTCAAATATATCCAGACAGCAGTAATAGGTCAGCATAGAAAGGCAGCACCACCCCCTCACATAAAAATATACACTTATTGGAAAACTCCACAGAATAGTTCGAAACAACAAATAAGCTGAGAGTTGTCCCTTCACTGAGATAAAGCAGAATACTCACTGATGTACTCTGTTTGTGATTTACAGTCTTTTCCCCTAGCAGCTTCCTTTTTATACCTTCAACTGCACCATCTGTTTATGTATACGTGTGTGTGCACGTCTGCACGTGTAATAATAATAATAATGTAAGTAATCTGTAAGTGTAACAGTTTAGTAGCATGTCAGACTTCCTGTATTCAAACAGAAGAAAAAAGAAGAATAAAGAACACAAAAGAGGAAACCCCAAAACAGGAACACCTTTGTGAAAATTCACCATTTCCATGCATGTATGTGAATACTAACGTATCACACTGCAATTCTTGTGCCTATTAATTTGGGTGTATGAATGCACAGGAAGCTAGTTCATTTATCTTTCAAAATAAAACATTAGTGAAATTCAGATATATTTTGATATTTTGCTGAGTACAAGTGGTCAAAATAAAAATAAATAAACTGACAATAACTGGCCTTCAGTGTCCTTCACATTCGTTAAAAAAAAAAACTGGCTGAAAGTATTTGGATGCATTAATGAGGGGGTTATTCATGGTTTGGGCTGACCCTGTAATTTCTAAAGAAGTGAAACTGGAAGCAATAATTTGCTTCTAAGCAAAGTCTTTTCTGTACAGAACTCAGCACCATCAGATCTCTTTGTGGATAAACTACCTGCCAGGACTTTCCTTTTAAGCAGATATGTGACTGAAATACAAGGGTGTAATCATCTGTCCACATACTGTTGGCCATAAAGAATACTATGGTAAACATCAGTTACATTAAGAATTAAAGCTCTTCCTGTTTTACGCCGCTAAGCTTCAACAATTTGGATGAAAAATATAGAATAAAAAGAAAAAAACTTTCAGTGCAGTATCAGTGCATCCCAAGTAATTAAAGCTCGATTTGATTGGGACCCAAAATAAAACAAAAAAAATAAGAAAAGCATAATTTAGTTCTGTAAATAGAAACTTACATAGTCTCTCTTTCGTGTTGCAATATATGATTCAGTAAAACACTCATTTCAGGGCAAAGCTTTCTTGGAAACACTGAGATGAACCAGGAAGTAGAACTCGACCCACTACCCCTGACCTATTCCCCTAACTTCCTGTGGAGGCTGAGGAAAGCGTGAATGCCAGAACAATCATCAGCACAAATACTGGCTAAATAATGCAATGCACTGGGATTTGACTGATGTGTGGGTGGATGCTGACTATAAGAGGAAATCAGCTGGTCAGTGTGGCTAAAACAAAATGAGTAACTTGAAGGACAGACTTTTCTCGTCGTGACGCTCGCAGCTTTGGATCACAGAACTATGGTTGATGACTCAAACTGAAGAAGATATGTGTCCCATTAAAGCCACAGGATTAAACTACTTTGTTTTGATTTTGAAAGGTGCAAAAGCACCTTTGCTGTCATTTTACAGCAAATCTGATAAAATACAGAAATAATAAAACTACAGGTTTTATTATTTCTGTATTTTATTTTATTATTTATTTTATAAGGTCCTGAGTTTGAGTCCAGTGGAGTTTGCATGTTCTCACTGTGCTTGTGTGGGTTCTTTCTGGGTACCCCGGCTTCCTCCCACAGTCCAAACACGTGCATGTTAGGTTAACTGGTGATTCGAAATTGGTCGTAGCAAATGGTTGCCTGTATTTGTGCGCAATATGACAAATAAATATAAATGTGCCCGTAGCTCTGAGACAGACTGATGACGTGTCCTGGGAGTACCCCGCCTCTCACCCTGTCACATATGAGCTACACTCCTGCCCACCCGCAATTCGGAACTGCTTATGGATTAGAAAACAGACAGATTTTAGATTTGCTTAATTAGAAAACTATTTTTGGGTGCAGCAGGTGTTAAACAATGATGGCATACTTGAATTTAGAGGAGGCTTTGGTCCCTGTGTGGCAGCTCTTTACCATAGCTGTGTGTAGATGAGTACACAGTAAATAGATTTTGATCATATACAAAGCACATAGACACCATAAGAGGAACACCTGCTTCCTCCCATTGAACTAAATTGAAGCCAAAATATGGTAGAAATTTATCTGGTACTGAGAATGCCAAAAGACAACACGACCCAGTGTGTGGCCACTATAGCTCTTCATAGTCAATTAAATTGGAAAAAAAAAAACCTCATTAATTAGTCTAAAAGTCAAAAAGCAGTCATAACTGAACACAAACTAATTGACGAGGTTAAACACCATCCATACAGCTACTGAGTGTGTTTCTAATACGAAACTGTTAAATCATATTTTTCCAATATTTGATAAACAATTTTTAATGCCTCTGAAGTGTGTAGCCCTTTGCCTCGTGCATAAGCTCGCACATTCACACAGCCACGAGGGACAGAGGAAGAACTGAGGCGCTTCCCAAAGGTCCAGTATCAGAGAAATACGACTATTTTAAACTGTAAATCGTATAAAGCTGTTTTAGTACATTCCAAGAATCAGGATATGAAGGTTTAACTCAATTTTAAGCATCACGTCATAAAGAGAGATGCATCACAAGTTCAACCTATGATGCTGCGGAAAAGTTGCTGTGGCTAGTTTCATAACAAACATCAGATTTATTATTAAAGGCAGAGCTGTTTAAAAGAGGGTATGAGAGGGCATCATGATGTAAAGTGAACACTAAGGCGAGAGTTTTTGTATTTTAAGCCTTGTCAGGTGACTTGTAGCTGGTTTTAAGTTGCTCTTTAAACAATATTTAAATGACTGTGTCACATGTTGTATTTACGTCTCTTAAGCAGCATCTGTGGACTGTTTCAGCACGCTGTGATAAACATTATATTTACGAATTTGAGCTGGAAAACCACTACATTTGAAGTCAGCTTGTTTAGTGTAAAACTGTAAAAGCCACATTGATCAAATCCCAGTGTCCACACAGGCGCAGCTCTTTCATAGGGATCAAATTTAACAGACTGCTGGTAGTAAAAATGCAGATCGGGACACGTCTGGGCTGTCGGTGCTCTTTCCTCATGCCGGGAAACACAAGAAAATGGTTTTCATGAGTCTGAGGATCAACATTGTTTCTAGGTCCTGGAGGAGAATGTCAGACTTGGTGCATTTTCACTCATTCATTCATCAAACAGGCACAAACACACACTGTTCATTCATCTCCACCTCAGCGTTCGTCCCCTTTACGCTCACCCCTCAGTTCCAGAGATAAAACATTGTAAATAGGCAGAAAATTCTTTCACACACGCACACAGAAACCTCCCTCGCCTTCCCTTTTTTCTCCGTCCCCCCCCTTCCGCTCGCAGGTCAGACGTCGTAGTCGGGCAGGGCGGAGTAGGTGATGCCACCGACTGACGGAGGGCTCGAGTGGAGCGGGAGAAGCCAGCAAAAGACCGACCCTGCAAAGACAGAAAGCAAGAGAGACAAAAGAACAGATGAATCAGAACTTTATATCCAGAGCACCGGAGAGACGTAAACGTGGAAAACAAACGCACCTCTTCCAAAGACCTCCCGCAGCAGGGCCAGCTTTGGTTTGCGGGTGTGTGAAGGGTGGTGAGGCAGCTGCAAGGAGGAGGACGATGAAGAGGACGAAGAGCCTCTGTCCTTAATCATCAGCCTGTTTTTCATCTGCTCGATGGGAGTCTCGTCTGTGATTATGGAGACCAGCTGGGAGCCGAGAAAGTTCATACAGACACACAAATGATTAGATTCAGTGTTTCATGAGCTTTGTCTTAGTATTTTCTTAAAGGAGTGGCTACATTTCCCAAAAGGAAATTTAAATTACAATTTTCTGTTTGTTTAACATTCTACTTTTTTAATCAGCGTCTTAAGAGAAATGTTTCACAAGTGTATAACAGGAATTCAAACTATATGTCTAGGGCTTTTATTGTGAAAAAGGCAAGGATGGGAGGAGGTTCTCTTGGTATAAAAGAGGGCAGTTAAAACATGCCAACATCAGCTCTGACTGTTGGAGGTCCCAAATAAAAACAGAAGGTGTCTTTACGTTAAGCACAGCTGAGCAGATTTGTTCATTGTGTGTGTGTGTGCGTGTGTGTGTGTGTGTGTGTGTGTGTGTTGTACCTGATCGTAGAAGATGACCATGACAAACACGCCAAACAGCACCGACTCCACCAGGAGGATGATGTAATGCGCCCTGAGACAAAGACACAGAAATTCTCACAGGCCGGCCCGACACTTAAAAACACGCCGCCAGCGTTCGCTGTGACTCACACTATCAGGTGTTTGCTGGGCACCTCCTCTCCTTCCTTCTCTGCCTCGCCGCCTCGTTCATTCCTTATCCGCCACACCCACGCCGACACCACCAGCACCATGGAGTACAGACTGGCCATACCTGCGTGCAGACGTGACATCATGAATTACAGCATGAGCAGCATCACCCGCAGGTTTAGCTGAGGTAAAAGCAGCAGCGCTCTTATGCAGCTCAACATATTTACGCTCAACAGCTGCACAACTTTGCTGTATGAGCCTGAAAACAGAATTTATGAATAAATAAAGTGTGTTACATTAATTTATTTATTCAGACAGAACAAGCTGCATACGTACAGCTCTGCACACAGGAGTTCATTCATTTCCCAATGTCAGCATGATTATAATATCCAGCTGTTGTGTCAGCAGCTGTTTGTGTGCATTATAACCATAATAGATAAAATAAATAACACCACAGAGCTAACCAGCCTGGCTTAAATATTTAAACAGGTCTTTATTAAGGTAGCGAGAAGCTCTGCAGTGTGCCAGTTTACACATTCACATAACAAGCGAAAGATCCCCGTTTTGATCCTGGGAGGAGACACAAATCCCTTTGGGGTTGTGGCAGAAAAGCATCTGGTGTTTGAAAAATCAAAAAGCTCCTGTGGCGACTCCTTGTATTGGTTATTTTGTACTGTATCTGGGTGATAGAGGGCAGCAGTGTAAGCAGAGGCCTCAGCTGCCTCCTCCAGCTCTTCCTGAGGGACACCAAAGCATTCCCAAGCCAGCTGAGCGACAGTCTCTGCAGCCCTTCCTGGGTCTGGGCCTCATCCCAGCAGAACATGCCTGAAACAACTTGATATGGAGGAGAAGCAGCTCTACCCTGAGCCCCTCCCAAATGGCCGAGCTCATCACCCCATCTTGAAGGAAGAGTCCAGCCACCCTTCAGAGGAAGCTCAGTCAATCCTCAGAGCTCGTGGCCACAGGTCGGGGTGGGAACCTGACAGCTCAGCTTTCACGATCAGCTCTCTAAACAACGACAGACCGCTGCATCACTGCGGACCCCGGACTAATCTGCTCCACTCTCCCATCACTCAGCCGGCCTGGACCCTCAAATACTTGAACTCCTCCACTTGGTGCAGCAGCTCTGCAAACCCAGAGTGGACATGCATCCCTTTTCTGGCTGAGCTCCAGCATGTGCATTAAAGATTTAGCACTCCAGTGTGTGAAAATCTTCTATGTCTTCTAAAACACAGTGTTGGGCATGTGCTCACCAGTGTAGAAGAGAAACTGGATGAAGTACTTCTGGTTCAGCTCTCCGACACAATTGTTGATCCTGAAAATGAAACACACAATTCAGACACAAAGATGAGAAGATGCTGGCGATGGTAAAGACTGATGGACAGGCGAGGGCATCGTCTCACCAGGGGCAGTGATGGTCCATGCGGCGTATGCACCTCTGGCAGACGCGGCAGTGATGCGCTCTGGGAGGTCTGTAGGTTTCACAGCGACTGCACACCGTCCAGCCTTCACAGCCCTGAAAACAGCAGCGCGCCAGTTCATTAGTTAAACTTCACATTCCTCAAAGTACAGGCGGAGGGAGAGCAGCAGCTGCTCACACAGAAAAGTGTATTATCCACCTATTTTTTTAATCATTCATTATGATCTTAACTTATAGCCACGCATTTGGTTTCCTCTTTTTTCAGTATTCAGCAAAGGAAAACACTTCACAGACAGCAATAAGCTTGTAAGGACATAATAACACGCTCTGGAGCAGACAGAAGTGCAGCTGTGAGCATGTAAATAAAGAGGAACTGAGATAAATATGGTGCAAACTTGTTAAAATTGCAGTTCAGAGAGGAGCTGCAATCCTCTGACGCGCCCTCCCTGTCATTAGCGTTCGGCTTTTTGTTGTTGTTGTTGATTTTCAAGCCACAAGCGTCACTGTTGGATTCAGGATAGGAACAAAAATAGGAATTTGGAGGATTCCGGTGCTTCAGCGTTGCTGACACACACAGGCTGCAATATTTTTTAGAAGTTATTCTGAAATTATGTGGATGAAACTCTGAAGCACACGCTTAAAAAGTTGTCCAGTTCTGCTTCCCACAAATACAAGCTGAGACGTTCCCTCTCAGACCTGGAGAAATCCATCGACGCATTTAATTTCTCATGGCTTGATCCCTCCCTCCTCTCTCACCCTCTCGCCTCCAGCTGGTTCAAAATGCAGCTTCTAGCAGCATCGCCACAAAAACAGTCCAAAGACAAGCAGTTAGTGGGGTTAGGTTAACTGGTGATTCTAAATTGCCCACAGGTGGATGGTTGCCTGTCTCTATGTTTTAGCCCTGTGACAGGCTGGCAACCTGTACAGGGTGTACCCTGCGTCGCGCCCTGTGACAGCTGGGATAGGCTCCAGCACACCCCCCTGAACAGGATAAGCGGAAGAAAATGATGGATGAGCCAACTCGCAGCCTTGGATGCTCAGGTGCTGCATTCCCACCTGCTTCAAAGTCGAGACTTAAACCTAAAGGCGAGCTATCAGGGTGTCCCTGGCGTAGTTCCCCTGGGCAAATGCTGACCCATAAAAAAAAGCGGAGATAATCGTTTGAGCTGCCGCAAGCTAAATCTATAAAAACACAGCATAATTAGTAGAATTTTTAAATATTATAAATCAAAATTATTGATTAATTAGTAACTACAGCTTTAAACTAAATGCAGCAGTGTGCTTCGCCGGCAGATATTCCTGCTAGAAAGCGAGAGGTGGGGACTGCCATGCTCATGTTTGACGTATGCTGTCACTGCTGTAATGCTACCGCTGGCACTTTGATTCAGTAGTCACATTTCTAATTAGGAAGTGTGTCATCCATGACTCTAGCTCAGTGGAAAATGCCCTTCATTTACACTTATGCTACTGCCTGAAAGAGTCGACAATTTTCAGTCTCTTTTTGTTCTATAGAGAGATATTCTATTCAGAGATATTGTTGAAATATAAAAATTTTGAGGCTATATCGCCCACCCCAAGTCTGAATTTCTTGGACATTTTCTCCATGGGAAAAACATCCAGCATAGTCGGACTGGACATTAGCCAGACCTTTAACCTGTCAGCTCTCTATTATAAAAGCCGTGTGAGCTCAGCTTCCACAGATGTGAGAATCAAGCAGCTTATACTCCAGAGCCAGTGGGCGTCATCTGTGCTGCCTCCTTCGTCCAGGCAGCTTTCTCGCCTAAACAGCATGGAGTATCTGCGTTATCGGAATAAGCAAAAAGGTTTCTGGGTTCTTGCAACTCACCCGCTCGTTCATCCGAGACGACTGAGAGCGGAGGTCCGAGAAGTCGATGGCTGTGTCGGGAAGAGGCACCATACCTTCATGCAAAAGATGAAAACACAGGCATCATTTCCCCCCCAAACCCTGAGTTAGTTCCCCTCCTTCCTGTCTCAAATCATTATAACAAACTTCTTTACTTGATTGGAATGAATTCTTAACTATTTAATTTCTACACGTTCCACAAACACCTTTGAATACAAAGCAGAGATGCACAGATATACTGGTCAAATATTGGCATCAGTCTACATTAGATTGTGCGGTTTTGTTTAGGGAAGTATAAGAGAGTTTACTGACCAGGATCTGAGAAGACAGCTTTGGAGTGGCAGGCAAGCAGCAGCAGCAGAATCAGGTTGAACACTGAGCCATGGAGAGTGCACCACACACTGCCGGAGACGCAGAAGAGACAAGTGATTATTGCACTTATTGTTTAATCTACTTGATGGAGCCTTTAGTGAAACAAGCCATTCAGAGAGCTTCAGGTGTCCACAGTAGATTGTTTTAACAGTCTAAAAAACAAACTTCTACTACTTTTGTTGTTGAGTCGAGCAAAGATGCAAAATGCTCTAAAATCTAAAAATATGAACTGCATTATAACTAAAGACAGGAAAGCAGATATTTCTGCATGGAACAATGACTATTGCATAAATATGATTTACACACCCAGGCTCAAGCCTGTCATAAACTGGCAACTGCTGGAACACCAGCATCACTGTCTACAGAGAAGTGAGTTTAACATCGCTGTGGACTGAGAGGGAGGTGACCAAGAAAATAAACTGGCATCTTCAAGCTCAACGAGATGAGCTCTTTGGTCATAATGACATAAGGAGTAAAGGTGAAGCTTTCAAACACACGAACACTGTACCAGCTGTGAAGCATGGTGGGGGTAGCATCATGCTCTGGGGCTGTTTTGCTCCCAGTGGTACCGGTACATTGCACAAAGTGGATGAAATAATAATGAAGGAGGACCAGCTCCAAATTATTCAAGTTCATCTCAAATCAGCAGCTAGATGTTTGTATTATACCAAACCATCCCAGGTTTCTCTGAGCAGCTGGATTACCGCTCTGCAACTGTGACACCTTTAATTTTAATAAAATGCCTTTTACAACAGAAATATCCATCATAAATGTCTTCTTTGCTTCTAAATAATCCTGCTGCATGTCATTCAGAAATGAACAGGATTAGCATAAAACACTAGTAAACAAAAATATTCAGCAAAAATATACAAATATATATGTGTGTGCGCGTGTCAGCTGTCTCTAAACTGTTAATTTATCTATAGATTTATTTTTGTGACTCTTTAGTTTTAAACTGTTTGGGTAAAAACCGAGGAAGTGAAAGCATCTGAGCTCAGGAATTTGACATGAAAAGGTTAACAGGGTTTCAATGTATGCCGAATTAAAGCGCAGCCCTCGATGGTTGAGGAGAGCCTGTGATTCGGCTTTTACGGATAGGTTTTGTTGTCAGACACGCAAAGCACCGCTAAATTATGAAAATCCTGAACGACACCTGGACTCGCCGGTTCCAGCGCAGACGGGACTGTTTTGGTGCGGAAGAAACGCCTCGGCTATGAAAACAAAACGAAAACCACCTGATGCAGACAGATCCCGGTTACCAAACCGCCGCAGAACGCAATTAAAGTCACAGTGAGGAAAAGAACGAGTTATGATTCAGTTTGATTTGAGCCGAGGGTGAAACCGCGAGGATGCTGTTACCCCTGTTTGCTGTCAAATGAATGAAGGCAGAGCGAAGAGGCGGAAGACATGTTGGGTTTTTTACGGGTTTAAAATACACAAAAATACAAAAACACCTACCTGTCCGAGTATGCGGGGATGAGCACATATTGTATGACCACATAGTCCGCGTAAAACACGCTGAAGTAAGTTAAAATCAGGCAGATAACGCCGCAGGGATCTCGCCTACAGCGAAGAAGCGCCATCTTCTCCTGGGCTCCGCCCACCCGTACCTCGCTTCCGGGTGACGTCAGGTCTAAACTCTAAGTTGCCTTCCCGGACCGTCGGAAACAGCAATTTCAGTTTTAAAGGACCAGTCAGTCTTGTTTTGCTTTGTTTTTCTTTTCTCTTTTTTATTTTGCTGCTTCACACGAGGTAAATATCATTTAACTCAACAAATCATTATTGTTGAGCAGGCTTTGCAAATTATTATAAGCTGTAGGGCTAAAAATTTAGCACCATCGGTTCAACTCTGACCCGAGACCGTTTACACCAAATTCTAACCCTACCATCTAAATCTTTCAGCAGAAAAGGAAACATTTTCTTAATCCTCTGTGGTCCACTTTTTGTGAGCCCGTGTGAGCTCTAATCTCAGTTTCATGTTCTTAGCTGAAAAGCACGCACATGGTGCAGTCTTCTGCTGCTTCAAGGTTTAACTTGTGCCTTCGGAGATGCTCTTCTAAAAATAGAGCAAATCTACACACCTAATTGCTGCCATGTGATGGCTGAATAGACTTTTGCTTCAGCATGAGGCTGAACAGATGTAGATAGATGCATTATATTGCCAAAAGTATTGGTTCAGCTGCCTTCACAACCATATAAGTGGCAGTGGCGCAGTGGGTAGGCGCTTGCCTTTCAGCCGGAAGGTTGCAGGTCGAGCCCTGTCCGTGCGCTGCGTTGTGTCCTTGGGTAAGACACTTAAACCACATTGCCTAACGGTAGCGCCGGTCTCTGGCTGCATGACTGCAGATGCTTGTCTCTGGATGAGTGATCTGAAACCCTCATTTCGTTGTGTGCCTTGTGTGCACAATGAGTTGCACTTTTTTTTTTTTTTTATATGAACTTAATTCATTCCAAAGGTGTTCTGTCAGGTTGGGGAACAGGTCTTTATGGGCCTTGCTTTGTGCACTGATGCACAGTCATGTAACAGGAAAAGGCCATCCCCAAACTGTTCCCACAAAGTTGGGGAATGAAATTGTCCAAAATGTCTTGGCATGGTGACGCATTAAGAGTTCCTTTTACTAGAACTAAGGAAAAATCCAAATTTTACACTTGGCACAATGCAGTCAGACAAGTACTGCCCTCCTGCCGACCCCCAAATTCAGACTCGTCCATCAGATTGCCAGACAGAGAAGTGTGATTTGTCCCTCCAGAGAACGTCTGCACTGCTCTAGAGTCCAGTGGTGGCTTAGTTTGGAGGTCTGGAGGATTGACCTCTGTGCACTATGTGCATCATCATCATCATCAAACTTTATTTATAAAGCACTTTAAAAAGCCGCAGCAAATACAAAGTGCTGTACACCAAATGATTAAAAATATGAAAAAGAAACAATAAAAAATAAAAAATAATAAAAAAATAATAATAAATAAATAAAACTGTAATACACGAAAACAGGTAAGATCAATGTCTCATGCTGGGTTGAAGCCCAGAGAGTATAAATGAGTTTTAAGTGTAGGCGATTGTCTAACGTGCGAAGTCAATTCATTCCACAACTTAGGGGCAACAATGGAAAAAGCTTTGTCCCCTCTGAGCTTCCGCTTAGATCTCTGTATACGTAAAAGCATCTGATCAGATGAACTGAGATCTCGGACAGGAGTGTAGGGACAGAGTAACTCAGAAAGGTAAGGTGGAGCAAGGCGGTAGGCCTCAGCATCTGCTGACCCCGCTCTGTGGCCTACCGCTTCATGGCTGGGTTGAAGTGATTCCCAATCACTTCCACTTTGCTGTAATACCACTATTATAGCAAACATTAACAGCTGACTGTAGAATATTTAGTAGTGAGGAAATTTCATGAAATGACTAGAACACCTGAATTCAATTATTTGGATGGGAGAGTGAATACATTTGGCACTTTAGTGCATGTACTGTAGATGTTTCTATCGATGGATGGATGGATCGAAACAGCAGGTGGCAGCAGACGTCCTTACGGTCCGTGAAGCTCACATTGACCCGCAGTCGCTCCTCCCTTGAAGAAGGCAGAAAACCTGCGCGTCATCCTCTCCGTCTACTCCTTCTTCTTCTCCTTCTCTGCACACACTGTCACATTGTGTGTGTTTGCAGTTTGTTCAGCCGCCTGAAAACACACCGCCTTTCCTCGCGGATATTTCCTCACTTCCAAGGTTTATTTCTGTTCCGGGGGGGATTTATTATTAGTTTTGTGTGTGTGTGTGTGTGTGTGTGTGTGTGTGGGAAGAAGCTCGACGAGGATTAAATAAAAAGAGCAGGAGTCAAAGAAGAAGAAGGATTAAAAAGTGACAAACCTGGAGGAGGAACAGGGCGTTCATACTTCGAAGTAACCATGGAAGTTCCTGGTATGCAGGTAAGAGGAAAGGTGGACGTGCTGCTGCTGCATTTCTCTGTTTTTCCCCTCTTCATCGCTGATGTGAGCAAACTGAAGCGGGCTTTTCAGAGGTGGCGGGGACGCGGTTCAGCTGCGGGCCGTTTCCTTTGCTTTAAAGAGCGATTACCTGCTGTTTATGAGCCATAGAAACTTACAGCAGTGTGTATTTAAATGATCGACACTTAAGTCTCCCCGCCCAGAGGAAAAACATCACTGAAAAGTGACTTTTCAGCGCTTCCCTGATCATCTAAAACGCCTTTATATAGTTATTTTCTCTGTTGATTTGACCCATAATGTACATGTGATGACTTATAACGTGATGTAGCTTCTCCAAATTGTGAGTCTGTGTTGTGTGTGTTGCTTTAAAATGGAGCTAAAGTTATCCAAATTGTGGCTTTGGTCCTTCAAATGGAGCAAGCACCTATTTTTGTGGTGTCTAAATAACTTAAAGCGGCTCCAAATTGTGAATTGGTGGCGTTCACACAGTTCTTTAAAAATGCTTTATAATGCGACATTGGTGTTTCAGAGTTAGTTTAATCTTATTTCAGATTGATTAAATCTTTTAAAGTAAGCTACTATTTTCATTAAAAGGCTTATAATGTGATTTGGCTTCTCCAAAATGAGCTTAAAGTAACATTTTAAGGTGTTTGGTGTAGCTGTAATACTTGTATACTAGCTTATATTGAGACTTTGATGCTCCAAATTTAGTTTACAGTGACTCTATCTCTTAATGTGACCTGTAATGTGTATGTGATGACTTATAATGAGATTTAGTTTGTTGAAATTGTGAATTTGTGTTGTTTTATGTCATTTAAAGTGTAGCCGTAATGTGATTCTGGTGTCCTAAATTGAGTTTAACTTTATTTTATGATGTCTACATCTCTTGAAGTGTCCTAATTAATATAATAACATTTTGGCACTTTATATCATACGTAATTGAGTTTGCAGCATCTTTAAAGTGTTTATACCTCTGAAAGAGTGACTGCAATAAGACTGTGGTGGCTTATATTTTGGCCTTGCTGCTTCCGATTGAGTTTACAGTGACTTTCTGCTGTTCTGTAATGTGTCATGAGGATGTCTGTTGTGACTTAGTTTTACCAAACAGAGCCTAAGTGTGACTCTGTGGGATTCATGCTCCTTGATATATACTTGTGATGACTTACGGTGTGACTCTGCTGCTCCAAAAATTAGTTTTTTTTAACACGCTGCATATTTAAATGTCTGAAAACTTCTAAATAACCCCTAATTATTGTGACTTTATGTGCTACACTTAATTCAGGCACACTTATATTTAGTCATTGGTCTGCGGTATCCCATACTGGCATTATATTGACCTTAACCTGACCCTGACTTATTTTCTGATTACATCGGTTTTATGTATGTAATATTTCCATAGTGACACATTTATAGCCTTCTGTCTTTAACACACAGGGTGTTATGGGAACTCATAAAGGACAGACACACCTGTTGTGTTATACACAGCACATATTGTTAAGCAGATAATGGCCTATGCTGTATGTGTTGCTTGGAAGCATTGTTTTATAGCTTTTATTAGACCTTTAATTTTAGCCTAGTTATAAATATACTCTAGAATTACACTTCCCGTTGATTATTGGAGGTAGATTTGCAGGTATGCCAGGCTTCTGACAGGAAAAAAAAGAAAAAAAAAAGGTGTACTGTGTAAAATCTTCCAGCCTTCCAGCCTGTTGTTCAGCCGGCTTTCAGGTGTGTCTACCTGTGGGACTGGCTCAGCGTGTCTGCTCTGAGCGGCCCAGGTGGGCGGGCCAGAAGCGGTGTCACAGGCTGGTTAAATCAACACACACCTGACACCCTGCAGCAGCTGCTGCAGCAGCAAGGCAGACAGTGAGGCTTGCTGCCAGGAAGTGTGATGATGCATTGTGGAAAGTGCTGTGCAAGACTGGAGCTGCTTAATCAGTGGATTAGGTGACAGGAACTGTATATTAGTTGTTGGGTAGTTTTTTTTAAGCATATATATCTTAATATATTTATATTATGCTGGCTTTTAGTATAAGCATTTTTAATTTTGCCTTTTAAATACAATATGAATATATTTGCTTATGTGGCTGGGAATCTTTTGGGCAAATATATGCTTCATTTTTTGAGCAGCTTCTGATTGCATGCAGGTAAGCGCTCCATGTGTAGAGCAAAACAGATGATGAGTTAGCCTTTTCAAATGCATCTGAAATTGTAACTGTGACAAGTTGTCCTGGATATCTGATGATGACACTGGAAGAACCAAAACAGTGGTTATTGTACCCAGAGGCTAAGTCATTGGATGATAACTGGTGGGGTTTCCACATTATGTAGTATTGACGTGAATGCAAAGATAACTTTGCCACTTTGGTCTCTGGTGACTTAAAGATGATATAGTTAAGATTTGCATCTTAAGGAAGAATTGGATTGCTAAATTTAAAGTGAAAAGGGCACTAGTCGTAATAAACCCACATGTAATTAACACCAGAATCTGCAGCACCCTTAAAACTACAGCAGACTGAGTATAAAAGGTGGATGTAGCCAGCTTCGTCATGATGCTAAATAGTGGACTAGTGGACCGTTGGCTAATGCTAGCTAGCTTGGATAGCATGCTGACTCCGCAGCAGAAAATTTTAATTTGTTACTGACTTAAAAAAATGGCAAAATCAAAAAAAAAATGTAATGAATTGGCTGTTAGTCCAATAAACCGCAGTGTTGTTTGTAATGTATTAAATTGTATTTAAGGCACTGATGTCATAAATACAGTTGAGAGCAGCTGTGTGAACCAGGTCTTTTTCTAGTTCAGAGCTAAGTGCTTTCATCCCCAACTACATGTTGAATGTTAGAGGAAAAAAACAATTTGTGTGAATTTGTGCTGGTCCTTTTACAGTTTGCACACTGCACTCGACTAGAGCGTTGTGGATGCCAGCACTGCTAATGTTAGCCCCACTTGAGAATGCAGTCTGTCATTGCATGAGTTTGTGGTGGCTGTAGCTCAGCAGGTAGAGCAGGACATCTACTAATTGGAAGCTGAGTGGTTCAATTTCTGGGCACTCCGGTCTTCCATGCCAAAGTATCCTTGGGTAAGATACTGAACAACAAATTGTTAGATGAAGTATATAGTCTGGTGATTCCTAGTTCTGATTTTATGCCTCTTGATGAGCTACATTGTGCTGCTTATTTCAGTGAAGGCCCCTCACCGGACTGTGAGGAGATGTGGTATAGGTTTCTGTCTGATAAACTTACTTTGTCTTGTCTTTTCTGGAACAGTAACACTTCTGCTTTACAGGTTTTCTACACTTAAGTGTAGAAAAAAGGGTTTATATGAGTGAGTGCTTGAGTATAGTATAAGAAGCAGTCCACTTACTATTTAGAAGCAGAATTTAAAACATGATTTGATTATCAAGGAATGTGTATAACAAATTAATGCAGCTATGTTTAACCTCAATTATTAGCTTGCACTTGACATTGACTTTTTTTTCTTCCTTTTTGACTAGTCAACTTTTTGTTTCCTGTATTGATAAAACCTTTAACAATACTTAACTATTATTTACTTAACTATTATTTTTTATTTTTGCCAGAAAAAAAAATCTATGATTGTTAAAGACTAAATGACTACTAGTCAGCAGGTGCATACTTAGTAAACACATTAGAGAATCCAGCAGATTGTAACTGCACACCCCTAATTATCAAGTGGACAACATTATCAACAATGTAGTTAATCATTTAGTGGCAGAAGAGCCTGATAGTTTTCCCAAGTAAAGCAAAACAAAAGTAGGGGGAAAAAAAATCCTATCAGATTTGTTTAATGTTTGACACTTGTTTTGACTGCCCCTAGGAAGCCAGAAATTCTTTTAAAGCAGGTGTAAGGTGCATGGTTGCTATTACTGTAACATTAGTTAGATTAGACCGCTCTAAAAATAATCATAATTTGTACTGGAATAGCCTAGTTTTTGTAAGAATTACTGTCCATTTACTTTTTGCTTGTTTACACTCATTTTTTTTCCCTTGGGGGGTGTTTATCGTAATGTTTTTACAAAAGAGGGAAAGTAACAAAACGGATGATTTATGGCTCAGGATAGCAGCGTATCGCACATACTTTGTACCTTTAGTTCTTCTAGTTCTTCCTTTCTGCCATCAGTGGCAGCTGCTGAGAATTTCTAGCCCCGCGGAAAATGTTTTCCAAAGCCTGAACGATATCAGTCGGCTGACTGTTACATTGGCTAAGGGCTCGTGACTGTGATTCACAGCCTCTTTTGAAAGAAATCTTACGTAATCCAGAAAAATAAGCTTGATGTCATTTCAAAACAGTGCAGTCATTACAGCTGACTCCTTTGTTATGTCTTTTACTGTCTGTTATAAATAATAAGTTCATTGTATGACTGTGATATATGCTTCCTTGGGCATCACGTCAGCTCTTTCAGGGTTTTCACCACACTGTTGAAATGGAACTAGCCCGGCTTGCCTGAAACACAGACCACCAACAATTGCTCTGAAAAGTACATGTTTATTATACTGGAAAGAAACTTTTAAGAACATTGAACTCATAAATTTGCTGAAAATGATGAGTGTAACGCACCACCTAGCTTATGTCAACTTTACCACATTACTCAAGGTCAGGAGAGGCTAACTTTAACTCGCCGGCTTAATCTTTATTAGTCATAAAGTCTCATTAGAGGGATTGAATGCTTAATCGGAGGAGTATTTTTCAGTGTTGGCATATGACCTCTTTTATGGAGGTCTGAAACCCTGGGGAAAATCTCGTCTTTGGTAACCTGTAAATATTTCCACAAATCCCTAAAATCAAATCTAGTGGCACCATGAAATACAACTACAGAAAGATGATGTCACACTAGGAAGCTGAAGCGCCTTGAAGGCGTGTTCGGATTTGTTGATGAGAAAACTCCGATGACTCGGCCGATATGCCACAGTGATTCGATTGTGTAATGGTGTGATTGATTGGCAACGTGCAGGCAGGTGTGTGGGAACGTGTTTTTATGGTGCTTGTTTTGTTTTCAGTAACCGGCTTTCAGTTTTAGCTCCATGCGATGGTTTTAGGTAATTTCCTGCTGAACAGAAAGGACTTAAAGCAAAGTCCACCAGTGACGTCTTCAGGGAAGAGATGTCCCTGAAGTTAGATTAGCAACACTGGAATATAGTCTTTCACATAAGTGTTGTTTTGCTCTGTAGAACTTAATATCAACCATACTCTGAACCCAAAAATACAGGTGACGCCTGAAGGCATCTTTGTTCCTCCAGTCCAGTGTAGCTCCTTCCCTTTTCATTGTGTTGTGTTAAATGAGCTGGCACTTATGTAGCAATTTTCTACTTAGTTGAGCACTCAAGGCTCAAGTCTCATTCACCCAATCACACACACATTCATACTACCCTTTAATCTATGCCTTTTGGCTTTCTAGTGTTCACACTCCCATGGATACACTGGAGCCAGCTTAGGGTTTAGTATTTTGCCCAAGGATACAGGCGCTCGCTTCATCACCGCAGCCGCCAAAGATTTTCCTGGTGCATGACTAACTAGAAGGACACTCAGTAGAGCGCATACCTCACCCACCCCAAATATTACGCTGCAATAGATACCACCCAATGTTGGTATACTCCATCCTAAATTACATCACAAGACCAGAAATTAATTTAGCTTTTGTGACGGCCCTCCCACTGTCAGAGTTTTGGCCTGCACTTGGCTGAGATGGGAGGATTGTCAGTTAATACAGCTCACCGGTCTTCCAGACTATAAAAAATGGCCCCGTTGAGCTTCTCATGGGCTTCCACTTCATCTTGCATCAACCCCTCTGATGTTTCTCTCTTTTTAGTCTAGGGCAGGGGTGCCCAAACTCCTGGCCCGTGGGCTGCTTCCTGCCCCATGCCATACTTCTGGTCCGTGAAATATGTCAAAAATCGACACAAAGTTACTTTTTTAATATTTTGCCTTCCCCTCCAATCAAGAGGTTTAAGCAAAATGTCAAAATAGTAACTTAAAGGGCCAACTTGTATGTTGTTTTTGATATAATTGTGTGGACTCCCTCTGTGTCACGTACACTGAGCCAGTTTGACACTTTTTAAAAACTGTAAAATATGACCTTCTGGAATATTTCCGGAAGGTTTCATGAATTTTGGTTCAAAGCAAAAAAACAGCTATGTGAAAATCGTCTGTGTCCCACAGTGGTAAAGAATCTGTTTAAAAATTCCTGGATCCTGCTAATAGACAAAAGCGACTGAAAACAGAATCTCTCCGGCTTTAATAATAAATACTAATAATGTCAGTAGTGCTGTGGAGACTTTAAATAAAAGCAGTTTGCCTAATGTTTCTGTAATTCTTCCATGCTGTTGTTGTTAACACATTATCATTTCTCAATGCCGACTTGACTGTAAGATACACTGAGTGAAACAGCGTCCCCTTGAGTCTAACTGTCATGCGGTAAAATGGGTCAAAGCACTGTAACACACTTCCACATATCCGAGGGAAGCCACGAGCCACGAGGAATTGGAGTTCCTTGATGAGGGAAAAAAACCAAATTGGTTGCCTAATCTGATGAGGGTAGAGTCATACGACTGGCTTCACCCCAGTCAAACTCTAGCATGTTATCAGCGTCGCTCAATAACAGTCGTTAAATGTTAGTAACTGAAGTGTGAATGGTGGAGATTTAGAGTTTTACTAAATTGGAAACAGCAGCAACTTAAAGTTAACTCTGCTGATAGACCAGCACCAAAGGTTGAGCTTCATGGAGAGAGAAGTCCACTGTAGGCCTTGACTGGCCTGAAAAACCGCACGTCTTATCTACAGACATTAACTTGCATTAGGCAAACCACTAAATTAGCAAAATAAATATCATACTCAAAACCAACGCGTGATAGACCCAGCCAGACAATACATTTGTCCAATCACATAATCTTAATTTGCTGAAAAGAAAAAAAAAAGTCTGGCGTTATTATGAGTTAGACGTACAGTATATTAGCTCAGAGCAAAACTTTCATATCCGTTTAGAAAGTTGGAGCTGAAACTTGTGTTCGCTGAGCTGTTTTTTATTTATTTATTTATATTTTGTGACTCTGAATCCCTGCAGAGTTTGAGTCTCTGACCCCTCCAGATGAAGAAAAACAGAACTTCCTCAGTAAGGGGACCAGCGAGCAGTTTCACTAAACTTTTCCACGCTCTTCATTTGAACCTCCCTGTTGTTGGAGTCTGACCCTCCGGTTCTGATGAGGATGAGGCTATTTTCAAAGTGGCAGACACCCGATCAGACACCTGGAAGTGCCGGCTTCTCCTGCTCTCTGTAATTTTTATGGTTTTCAGCACTCCAGTTCTCACAGGATGGTCTGTGTCAGTATGTGTGTGTCTGTGTATCACAGGCTCCGCCACACTGAAGGTGCTGTGTTTCCTTGTGAGGAATTATCAGCAGCTACCAGCCAGCTGTCTGTACGTTTTGATTATGGAGCGTGAGTCAGTTTTTCTGTGGTCTGAATCATAGTAGAGCATTTTAACACTCCTGTGTTCACTCCTTGTTTATATTCATATGTTCCTAGAGGAGTGTATGAACAGAAACTACCTGATTGCACAAGTGGCTCCTGTGTGACAGAGTTTGAGTTATTCAAATCTTCAGTTTCACTCACTACCATCATCAACACTGGGAGGAAACGAAACATGTCTAGGTCCAAAGAAAACAAGAGGCTAAATATATATAAATGAGAGGGGGAGGTTATAAAATTAGCCAGTTTGTTGTCATTCAGACATTTTTGTTGTTGTTGTTGTTTTGTTTTTTTATGTAACAGAAATTTTGGATTTTTGTGGTTTGGGTTGTTCGTATGACTGCTAAACACTTGAAAAAATTTATCAGATCAGTCATTAACCCCTCAAAACAAAAGAGTTGGTGGTCTTCCAAAAGCCACACAGTAATTCAAACATGGGAGCAAAAGATTAGCAACTCCTGTGAGGTAAAATTACTGTTGTCTCAGGAGTCTTTTTTTTTCTTGGGGGGGGGGGGGGGTTGTGAGAGCAGTATAATTACTTCAGTTCCTCATCGGAGCAGGCTGTCTGCTAAAGTGATAAAAATACCCCAGATATAGCAAACACTTATAATTTGTGTGGGTTTTTTGGGGGGGGTTTCTAGATGAAAGTTGTGGTGATGATGTTGTTGTTCTCAGCATTGGATTGCTTATCTTGTGTAGCTGTCAGATTTCTTCTGGGGGGCGATGTAAGGAATCTCGTGGGTTAATACACCCAGCAACCGAACATTTAGTCTTACCTATATGCAACTTCGGCGTAACCGAACTGGACTACAAAATTGCTGCTAGGAAAAAAATGGAGGATTCACGAGTTTGGTTAGCTGGAAGTCCATGCCCTTTTTTAGCAGTTCCACAGCAAATACTGTGACGTAACAGATTAGATAACAGATAATAGAGAAAACTGAACAGACTGAAAATTATGACCCCAAAAGCATATAAAGATATCTACGCAGCACCAGGACAGAATGCATTTACATTTCCTGCACTCCTACACACTCAAAGTGCACAACAAAATGTATTTAAGGGCTAAAAAAGTGGCTTTTGCATGATGCGTCTTCTTTAAGACAGAAAAAGTAGTGAAGGGGTTGAGATCCTCAATTATGTAATAAAGTACGTCTGCAAGTAAGAGAAGAACATTTGGGAGTTATTGTTTTTGTTGTTTTGGAACATTTCTCATGTTGGATGATCTAACGCATCGCGTCATGTTTTAGAAGAAAGAGGAAATGTGGTGAGATTTTCACATGATGCGGGTCTGCAGAGGTCATTTTGGAGAATGCTGTGTTTGTACTTCCTCCTCTAGCAGCTGTGACCTTTAACCTCCAACACACACAAACCACTTTGCGCATGGCTTTTTTTGTGTTTGTTTTTTTGCGGTATTTGGACAGCACTTGTTAGTGGTCCTGTCTTGTTCAGTTGCACACAGAGTTTCCACAACTTTGTCCAAGTTTTCCTTGGCAGCTTTGTGTGTCTGTGTGTCTGTGTGTGTGTGTGTGTGTGTGTGTGTGTTTGGAGCTCACTGACCTCTAAAGGTCAACTCTAAAAGCTTCTCTTTGCTGTTTCCAGCTGACCTGAGTCTATCTCTTATCACCTGCTCTCGGGCATGCGTGTCATCACCAGTGAACCGCTGTAATATTTACATCTTCTGTCTCTGTGTGAGATTGGTCTTAAGTGATATAAAATATGCCTCATCTTATCTTGAAAACATTTGAGCGGCTATAAAAAGAACAGAAATGACTCAGATGGTTCTCAACAGGAAGAGTAAGGGCTTAAATTTTTTTCATGAAGTTTGGAAAATCAACCTTTTCTTGTGTGAAGCCATTTATGATAATTGTATCAAAATGCGGAAATGTCAACATATTACTTCTGTTATTATCTATATACATGTATACATATCTATATATTATCAATATACAGATAAACAAATTATCATTTTTTTCCCGTAAGATTTGATCAGAACTTCACTGATGTGTTTGACGAGCTGTGAGAGCTCAGTGAAGAGCAGCTGTGGTTCAGTCATGCAGGACCATACGAGTTCCTCTTTTACTGCATTTATTTTATTTTAATTTGTAATTGTGTTATTTTTAGGGAATGCTTCAAACTGTCAGCTATTTAAAGATTCGTCTTACATTTGCTTCAGAAAGTTTCCACGCGCTTTCAGTTTATGCTGTAATTTCTTGTAGTTGTTATTTTATAATTTAAAATTGGATAAAATTGGCAGAAACCAATAACAAGCTGAAATCTGTCTTTTACAAAAGTATCCACATTGGAGTTGTAGTTTTTGGGTAAGTTTCCAAAGCTCAGACATCCACCGTCTTCCCTTGTCATAGCGTCCTCCTATGGAGGATTCATATTTTTCCTCTTGATGCTTGCTCATTTTATCCAGGTAAGGAAAATCCACAAAATTGAGTCAGTTCATTTCCATGTCAGGATGTACACCTGCAGTCAGCTGACACTGAGAAAGCCAATTGGATGAGCGATGAAAAGTTTCTCTCGCTGAAAATGCTGCGTCCACTTGAAATCAATCAACCTTCTGGGGTGTCTGGTTATGTTGGCAGTTTGCATAAGAAGCATTTCTGAATTTCTACTCTGTATACGCCATAGAAGTGGTGCTAAACATAGAATCAGAGGGCCAGAAATGATCTGTCAGAGATTCAGTGTGGTCCGCTATATGACTCTACAAAGTGTGACAAAGTAAAATAAATAAAATATTATTTATTTCTAAAATACACTTAAGTTTTGTAACCTGTTATAGAGCCGGTGTAAACTGTCACATCAGGAGATGAATGAAATCTGCAAAAGCTAAAACCTAAAATCACTGGAATTGCACTTATTTTTCTTATGAGATTTTTAGCGCTGTAAAATGATTTACATCTTTTTTTTTTATCTACTTTCTGTCTCTTATCTGGGATTGAGTTATAGGGGCAGTAGCTTAAGAGGGGGAAAAAAAGCCCAGACCTCCCTCTCCCCTGCAGCCCATCCTGGCGTTTCCAGGCTAGCCGAGAGACGTAGTCTCCAGTGTGTCCTGGGTCTGCGCTGGTTCCTCCTCCTAGTGTGTGCCTTGAACACCTCACTTGGGCTACACCCAGAAGGCTTTCTTGTCAGAGGATGCAGTTGAGTGACCACCTCAGCTGACTCCACCTTAGCATTGTTGAGTTCAGCCCATATTAGATCAAATTAGCTTAACACCCCCGTTCTGTAGGGTTTAGATCTGTGACTGTCAGACTGTCATTTTAAAGACTTAAATTTCTTGCTCAGTGACAGTTTGGCAGGACTGCTGCTTTCCTTGTTGACAGTGCTTAATATAAAACTGGTTTGATGTGTTTTTACTAGCTGCCACTACCACCATTTGGTCCCCAACAACCTCAAAATTTGATTAAAATTAAATCAACACATAAAAGTGTCAATTATTTGGCTTTAGAGAATCTGAAACTGCAACTTGACAAACCTAGCTTGTTACTGAGCTAAGCTAAAGTACCTGTTAGTGCTATTGATCAGTGTTGTTAATTGTGCACGTAAGTGTGTCATCGTGTGTGACACGCACATTAAAAAACTTATCTAAAGACTAAACCCTAACGCACACATCTGCTTAGTTATTAGTCATGTGGAGCTAAAATAATTCATGGTTATCAGTCATTAGTCATGTCCTTTTAAAGGGAAACATGTCCATATTTATGGCAGCATATCAATTTGAAATGATTTATAGTGAATAATAGCCCTCAGATGATATTCCATTGCCAACATTTTGCTTTCATGCACCAGTTAATGTATTAAACCAGTGATCCTGCTGACTCGTTGGCTTCTCAGCAGTTTGATGTGTTTAATGGTGCTTGTGACCTAAGTTCTAGTTATTTAATAGTCTTCCAGTGTACCCTCTTGGTATAAACATTTAAAGCTGGGAAGGTCTTTATTGCAGTGAGGAACATAATGTAAATACACACGGGCCATTTTGTGTTTGCTTAAACATTAACATGAAATACTTTTTTTTTTAATCTGGGAACTTGGTTTGTTTGACTTCTGTGTACTTCCTGAGTGCCTGAACTGATAAGCTAACGTTAAAAGTTCCCAGAAGGCATGACTAATCTGACCTTATTTGAAATAATACTTAGTTTTTGTTTTCTAAAGTGAAAGCATTATAAAAATGTGTAATTTAGCAGTAACTTAACAGCCTGAATAATAGTCAGTAATGGTTGGGCGAGCATTGAATGTTTAACTTCCTCCTCTATCCCATCTGTTTTTCTTTCAGCACAGTGAGACAGAAAGGGCAAAGTGTGACCGCTCAGGTTCACGTAATCCCGCTTTCATAACAATCTGTTTATATTTTTATAGTGTAAACCCAAAACCTGTTTATGTTAGTCAGTTCTAATGCTTATTAATGAGTCAGTATTTTCACATGACTGGTTGATGTTGGCAGTGACCTCCTGATAAATTAGGTTCGCAAAGTCCCTATTTCGTTTAGTCCTTTTTGATTCCTCAGTTACAGCTATTAAATGGTAATCCTATATAAATATGAAAAGGATTTGCACCTAGCATCTTTACTGTATGTAGGTTTTAGATGGAAACAAACCCTTTCTGTCTGGCCTGTGACACCTGAGCCATAGCACTGTGCGATGAGGAAAGTAGAAAGTAGTAATATACATGTAAAATTTTACTTACAAAAGTTCCATATTCATACCCATCAAGTTTTGTATTTCAAAATAAGGGAAATTTTACGCTACCGAAAATATAAGTTGTATGACGGACACATAATTTGCATAATTGGTTATTTGCGTGTAGTTGAAATCAAGGCTGTAGAAGAGAGGAATAACACCTTTTGGAGAGATAAAAAGTGAAGGAAACTACAAATAGAACTACAAATAAACTTTATGAAATACCTTCATAACTTTAATGCTTTGCCTAGACCAGTGGTCCCCAACCTTTTTTGAGCCATGGACCAGTTTAGTGTTGGACAATATTTCCACGGATCGGCCTTTAAGGTGTGGTGGATAAATACGTCAAAATAAACAATACGACCATAATCAAAAGTGTGATATTTTCTAAGTATAACAATAAACAGTAGTAGATTACAGTAGAAATTGCTTCAATCAGATTCAAAAGGCCCATGGAATTTCATCTGACTTGTAAAAAAATTGATCTTAAGTGTAAGTCAGATAAAACCCGATTCTTCTAAATAGCTGACAGTTTGGTGTCTAATTTAAAATTTTGCTGCAACTTCTTCTGCTTCATCTCTGCTTCCCGCAAATTTTATAATCTCATATTTTTGCTCATAAGTGTGTGTTTTTATTTTACGCTTGTCATGATTGTCTCCAGTGAAATGAACTGATATAGACACTAAAGCGATCTTCAGGTGTTGTTAGTGTGAGTAGTTGTTCATGAACGAGCCGATGCATGGAGGTGGGCAGGTGGGAACTGAAGAGGGCTTTAGCGCTAAACTCATCTGGCTTATGCAATCACATTTAATTAGAAATGTATCACAATGGGACCAGATTTTTCATCTGAGTAAGGCAAACATCCCACTGATTTAGGAGATGCTTTTAGTGGCATTAATGTCAGAAAGAATGGGGACCTGCAGGAGCCTAGAGCGAAAATCAGATTTGTGCGACTTCGACTTAGCCGTTTTTTTACTGTATAAAGCCCATGAAAATCACTACTCACCACAACGCTGAATCAGTATGAGCCCTGAGCTTGTTTCTTGGCTGCTGATTTTTGATTGCTCGTAGGTTGGCTGGTTTCGGCACACACATAGATACAAGCTTTGATTTCACATGGAGAGTGGCTGCAGAGCCGCAGAGTTGGGCGTCGGAGAGGCAGCTTGATGGCTGGGTCCACCTCACTGCTATCCCCGCTGTTGATAAGTTCTTAAATGGCACTTTTCTACATTTGTTGAGCTCTCAAATATTTAAAGGAGCTTAATATAGGTCAGTCAACCGATTTCGTTAGATTGCCACGGGAACCAGTGAAGCTTGTGGGTTTAATTTTAGCGATGACATATCACGTGACCGAGACAAGCGTCTGGACAAATTTCAAGAGGGACAGATATAACGGACAGATATATCAATTAATCCAGCGTTTAATCGAGTCATTGGATAATAAATGCGTAACAGTTCATCTTCATATTTTAAGTTTTTTTGCTGTGTGGAAAGAGCAACCTCAAAGTTTTGTTTTCTTCACCTGCTGATAAGGTGGTTGATGAAGGGCCTCCAGCTTGTGTCCCAGTAAAGGGTTAATGGTGGTTACAGGAAGAAATGCTTCTGTTTTGATTGCTGAAAACAATGTTTCCTTTCACTCTACCTGAGCTCACTGTCTCTAGAGCGGCTCCGCCCCTTTGCGTTCAGGCAGACGAGCTGCCTGTTTTGCCGACTGCCATTAAACCCACAAGAAGAAGACTACAGAGAACTTTTATGCTGCTAATGTGGGTCAAATGCTCCACTTACCCGGAGACACCTGAGTGCTGCAGAGTTTAAAGAAGCGTCGAAGCAACAAAATTACTTTTTTTTAAATAATTGAATTATTCAAGTTACTTGGGGATTTGTTGCAGTCCTAATATGAAAGGTTGCCTTTTTAAATGTATTGCTATGACAGGCTTAGGAACTTAGGAAATGAGGGGAAAAGTGTGTGTAAAAGTGTCACTAGTTACACATTAAACCTTAGCAGTCCTTTTCTAACTTGTTTTTATTAACTTGTAAAAATAAAATGCTCAGGTCAGTTATAACTCCTCCACTGGTGTTGATGGCAATATTTTCAAGATAGCCTAGAAAACATTTATAATTTTTCCTTTTTTCCTCTGAAGACTAATGTCATGGTTTGGGTGTTAGATGGTTATATTTTAGGGTGTGACTGTTTGGTTTCATGACCTTTTGATGGAAACACAGACCACTCGACCAGAACAGAGCGGGCTCTGTGTCGGTGGAAACACCCTAAAGCTGAAGTGTTTTTTTTGTTTTGTTTTTTTTTCCCCCTTGGAAGGCTGGCCGACGTGTGCAGAGAGGTTCAGGAGCTCCAGCTCTCATACAGAGGCTCTCAGATCCACCCATAGAGACCACCTGGGCCTGTGGGTGCTGTTCTTGGTTTTGCTGCCCATTAGTGTTTTACACTTTGTTTACATGCAGTTAAATTTAAATTACTGCTGGTGCGATGATAAAATAAGACGGTAGAATTTAGTTTATTTACTGTGACTATAATAACCATGAAGCCTTGATGGTGTTATTACAGAGAGAGCAAAGTTAAAAACATGCTGTTTTTGTAAGCTATGAATTTTATGTTGCCTCCAGCTTAATGTTTTGGGAGGATAAAGATACACATTGTTTGCTTCCACGTGTAAGAGTCTCCTAAACTCTGTGGCCTCTGTGACAGTGAAACTATTCAAAATATGAACATTTAGAGGGCCAAATGTGGTAGATGCCAAGAGGGAAACCACTTTAAAATCCTCAGGCAGTTTAAATTTCTTTCTTCTTGGTTTAAATTTAAAGTGAGAGATTTAAACATTTTTGTGTTAAAGTTTTGCTTTGGCGTGCATAAGTGGCTCATGAGTCATTTGGATGAAACCACAGAGGGCTATATTTCTTTATCATCATCAGCAGGCTTGCGATGGCCCTAAGGTAAAAAGTTCACTGGGAACTTTCAGAGTACACCGCTAAAATAATGTCATCCGCCTTAAAGAAAGGTTTGTTGGCTGATAAAGAGCCAGATGGCTTCCTCAGAGGGACACTGTTTCCCCTTCTTTCCCATGTTCTTACATCTTAATTGATATATAAGCAGCCACTTTCAGGGCTTCCTTATTAGCTTGAAGGGAATTACGAGGCAGGTAATTATGTATTTCCTGGATGATTATTTTATTTAGATGCTTTCATGGTCTAAAATGAAAAAATAAATAGATAAATAAATATATATATAATTTTCTAACACCATAATTTGATTACATTCCTTTTATATGATTATGTATTATATGATTATAAATTGACTGATTGCTCTATGGAATCTCAGCAATTTAAGCAATTTGTGTAGATACAGCAGCAACAACAAACCTCAGATGCTGGAACCACACAATATTAATCCTTTAATCACTAACTGTCATAAACCGGAAACCTGGAGAATGAGTGGCTAATTTACAACCAAAAAAGTGACGTGAACAGCAAATATGTCAAATGCCGCACACACCCACACAGGTATTTTAATTGTCTGTGAAAGTAGGGTGCAGCTGTGCTGGGAATTACAGTAAACTTGCTTACCGGAGTGATAAAGATGTTCAGCATGTTGTCATTACCAGTTGTAAAACAGCTTTCAGGATGCTGAGGACGATTTAAGTCAAAGATACACCCACACTAGCTATCGGATAGCAGGTTTAACTTGTGAGCTGAGCAGTTGGTCTGACACTGATGTGTTTAAGGACTAATGTGTAGCCGTCACCTTAGAAATAAACAACAGCACTGAGAGCACACTCAGCAATAAAATTAACTGGAATCAAAAGGTTGATTTTTACCGCTCGGATAACCAGATTGATGTTTCTGCAGCATTCATCTCTTGTCCCTGCATTTTCCTGTTGTATTTGAATGTTCTTTGTAGATTTTTAATCACCATTTAATATCTCTGTGTGTAGGTGGCATAGGGATCTTTTGCTGTGGAAGTGTCATATGACCCATGAAAAGCCCCCTTTTAGAGTGGTTAGATGCTGCAAACACCACCCCTTTCATGTGAACGGAGGGGGGGGAGACAATGGGTTAACTTAACGAGTTAATAACCAGCTTTGTGTGACCATTTATCCTGGTCGCCAATGTTGGGGTAAGAGAATCCGGATAAAGGAAAGATACCAACAAAGGTGCTGCAAAAAACAAGGATTTGGGGAAGAAATTCAAGTGGACTGATGTAGAGATGTAAGAACTGCACAAAAGTTTTGGTTCTGATCTACATGTCGTTGCTGTCGCTGCCAGGTCTCCCAGACTACTGCAAATAGAATCACATGTTGTCTTTGCCCCTTCCACCTAAAGTGATGACAAGAGGCAGGATCTGATCCATATTTTGGAACATCCATTTCATCCTGAGGAGGATGTGCAAAAAAACCAAAAGAAGGGAACACCAGGCCACGACAAACTGACAACATCCTCGGTGCGTGCCAGGCTTATTACCACCCAAGCAGGGAGCTGGCAGTGGATGAAAGGATGGTGGCAACAAAGGCAAAAACTGGCATGACACCAACATATGAAGGACAAGCCAACTAAATGGGGGATGAAAATTTTATACTGGCTGAGTCAAGCAGTGGCTACACCATCAGGTTCACCATATAGACTGGCAAGTGTGTAGCAACAAGTTATCCTGGGCTGTCATGAACCTTATTCAGCCATCCTGTCGCGGCACTGGGCACCATATTTACATGGACAATTTGTATACCAGTCCCAAACTCTTTGTTGACTCAGCCAGTATGAAGTTTGGTGCATGTGGCACCTGCAGGGAGAGCAGAAAAGGATGCCCCAGACAGAAGGCAAAGAGATGTAGACGAGGATCTGTGAGACGGATCAGAGAGGACCCACTTGGTTTCTGTGATGTGGGTGGACACACGAGAGGTGTTTGTGTGGACCACCATCCATCTTTTATTTTCAGGTGAGACAGTTCAGAGGAAGGTGAAGGATAGATGTGGACACTGAACTGTGAGAAACATTTCCTGTCCCTCACCAGTCATGGCCTACAATAAAAAATATAGGTGGGGTTGACCTGTCACACCAGCTCATTCAGTACTACTCCACCCACAGAAAAATTCCTCACAGGTACAGGACCATGTTGCTACACCTCTGGACATTGCAACAACAAATACGTTCTTCTTGCACTGTGAGATGAGCAGTGCCAAGCAGGTGCAGCCTGTGGCACACAAAGACTTCATGGTGGAGCTGGTTTGTCAGCTTTGTGGACAAGGCAGGTGTTCCCCAGAGCAGGAGAGCTGATCACATTCCTGTGCCCATTGTCACAGCTACAAAGCCAAAAAGCCGCTAAAGGCAAACTCAAATGCAGACAGTCTCCAGGTGGACATTGCCTGCATTTTAATGTAGTTAATATATAACTTTGTTGATTGCTAAACTTGCACACACGATTTTGAAATTTACAATTTATGCTTGTGTGAAGTCATAAAAATTGTTCGTTAAACGTGGTTTTCACAGTAATTTTTTTTTACTTTTTTCTACTCGGATTCTGGGGGGGGGGGGGGGTTTT
>VUQK01003258.1:102133-116310 GCA_015106715.1 Bujurquina vittata | reverse complement strand
ATATAGTTTGTTTATTTAATTTTTAAGTTTGTCAGTTCTCTGTGTCGTAAACCACACTGTCGGTCTGTCTGATGCCTGCTTTTCATGTCCTGCGTAATTTCGTGATTAGGGCCGTAACAATATATGAAATAGGAATTAAATGCTTAATTGGAAGGACAGAAACCACGAGTGATTGAATTTTTGGCGGATTATATCAGACTTTTGGAGACACACGTCCGCTCTCTCTCTCTTTCTGTCTGCGGCACCCACGCATGCACGCACGCACGCACACACACTCACACGCGCGCGCTGTCCGGGTTTCACGGGTCTTTGTTTCTGATCTGTTAAATCCCACCCACTTGACATGAACATAGAGGAGGAAAAAAAATCTCTCACTCGGGCGCCCACGCTAACAGCACCCAGTTGCTGTTGTCTACACAGCCTGCTGGACCCGTAAGATGGAGACGGAGAGTTGTTTGCCTTTCTCTTCGCAGACCAGCAGGAGGACGCCAACAAACTCTCCGGGACTCGAGCGCGGCGGCTCCAGCTCCTTTCTGCCCTGCGATGAGCTCCAGAAATCGCACCTTTCCTCTCCTCTTCCTCACCGTCTCAGCCTGCGCGGGGATCTCTACGCTGCCGCAATGGGCAGGTTTGGTGATGTTGTGGCGGACTTTACGCACGGCGCTGCTTCAGCGAACCCGCCAGGTTCACCGTCCAAACACACCAAGTTCTTGGACAGTATCAACCAGGATCAAAAAGGGGTGGCAATAAGCGGGAAACCCTCGTTTTACGAAGACAGCACAGATGGTAAGTTGAAGAAAGTTTGTCAAAAATGAAAGAAAGTGTCCGCAGCAATAATGTCACTAATTCTACTACTATTAAAATGAATTGTATTGGTATTAGCTGTTTCTTAACTCTCATCATCTTAACTAGAAACGATCCAGAGCGGACACTCTTTTTTCAGCTCTTTTCTTTCTTTTTTTTTAATACATATATAATTTAGGCTTTTCCAAAGAAAATGCTGGTAAAAAATATAAACTACTGGGCAAATCAAAAATAAGAACAGCCGTTATTCTTTGTTTGAAGTTCATTTCGAAATAACTCGATTTAGTGGATCAGTTTTCCAAATAATTTCTAATATGCTGTCTTTTGCGGACTCGTTATATAATAAGTACATACAATAACAATAATACTAAAACAAAAGCGTGTTTATGCAAAGCGAAGTGTGTTTGCGATAAAAATGTCATCGTCTTTTTTCCCCACCTAATAGTCCTTGATGTAAAGTTAGAGAGGTTAAAGGTCAGCTTGGCAGCAAGTTGGGTGTGTCATTAGACTACTACTCTTCTTTTCAGGCCAGCACTCAGTTTGGTGTCTATTTTCTGCAGACTCTCTCTTGCAGTTTCTCGTTCTTATGAAGGATTTTGGGGTAAAATAAAACAGAACGGACTTTGTTTTGCAACCACAAAGTTGCACAGACGCTGTCAGACACGATCGCCTATAAATGTCCGTCTTGGGAAGGAACGCAACCGCTGTGTATGTTGAACTGAAGCCTGAAGAAATGATGTGGTCTTTCGCTTTGTTTATTGGTGCTGACGGTCCCGCAAAGCAGCAGAGGATATCAGCGCTGATAAGGTTCTTGTCGTATCAGTGTCCAGAATAATATACATTAATTTCATTCAAGTTAACGCCAAAGACAGCCAACAGATTCATTAGATATTCTTTTTCACAATTGCTTATGATAACATGATAATATCAGCTGGCCTCATTCGAAGTGGACTTTAATTTTAAGCATTGCAAGAAAAAGAAGGTGTGTATGTTTCCCTTTTCCCTTTCTGTCTTTATCTCATGCACACACACACACACACACACACGCATTCACATACGCATAATTTGCACTGGTAACTGTGGAGTCAGTTTCATTTATTTTGTAATTTACTGCATATTGCAAGTGTACGTGCAGAACAGATGCGCATGTGCGTAACTTCGTGTGTTTTTATGCTTTCTCGTTTATACCTTCAATTGTCTTCCTGTTTCGTCTGAAGCGAGATGAACGTATAGGGGGGAAAACAAAAGAAAAAAACAAAAGAAAAACCTCGAACAGCTTCAAGTACTTTAAAAAAAATGTTGGTTCGCCGTATTCTTTAGTTTTAAGTCAGTGGCTGCATCTATAAACGTTGCAAAAAATTTTGAATGATCGTATTTTAATTCATTTTGTTGATTGGTTGTTCCCTTTTTTTCAACAAAAAAAAATGCTTGATTTTTAGGATTAAATTAGCTAGAGTTTTAATTAACGTGGCATTGGATCACAACAAGAGATATCTTGGGGCACTTTACTTTACTTTAGGATGTTACAATATTATAATAAAGAGAAACTGAAAAACTCTTAATACTAAAAATGTGTCATTTTCTTTAGAAGATGTAAATTCTTTTAAAGAAAAAGGACAGTGATATCAAATATGGAAAATATTTGAAAATAATATCTGTCTGTGCTATAATAACTTACCATATTAACTGCAACAATAACTTACTACACAAATCACAACTAATAAATATTCTGAATTAATTACAGAATTGAATCAATTCATAATATTTTAAAGAAAAATTTGTAAATTTTTTTCAGTGCCATTTTGCAAAAATGTAAAATATTAGAGCTCAGAGCAAGAGACCAGGAAAAATGCCATCTAAATTTCCACCATCACAAAATAATAGATCATTGTGCTCACAGCATGATATTCATGGCTTTTCATTTTGAACTTAGCTCCTGTTTGCCTTTTCCTGCATTTCATATGGATCTCCAGTTACACTCGAGTATAGTCATAGCGGATGTGGGCGCTTGACAAGGTAAAAGCTCAATGCCCCCCTTTTTTGTGCAGTTGAGTATATTTTCAGCGTGTGGCGTAAGATTGGAACTAATGGACATGAGGAAATTAATGTTGCAATTAAAAGTGTTCTCTGTTGGGCCCCATATTGAATTAAGAGCATAGCAAAGTAGTGTCTCAGCTGCCCAGAGTGAGTGAGTGCCTCCCGAAAGATGGAAAGTGGTTTTGTTTCGTGGCTCAGGGTTAAACATAATGAACTCGGACAACAACATCCAAACACTGCAGGAGACGTCCTTTCCATGGTCTGTTAACAGGAAGGAAAATAACGCTTTAAGATTTTCCCTCCACTCCTGAATGTAAATCGCAGAATATTTAGAATTGATCCAATCGATGATGTACTTTAACAGAGAAAAAGTTTGTATTTGTGTTGAATTCTCTCTGCTGTTGTAAGGTCTTTATCTTGCGATACAACGCACCCTGAGGCGACTGTTGATGTGAATTGCTGCTGTATGAATAAAACCGAACACTCCAGTTTTATCCTAATTATCCCATCTTTTATGCAGGTATTTCAAAAATACAGTAAGTTTGCCTATCAAGTTTAGGTGACCTGTGAAAATGTCTTTTTATTCTGCATGTTTAAATCAGTGGTTGAAAGACAACTCTGAGCATTTTCTGCCTCAATATGAGTTGTTTAGGTTAATCAGACTAAATCTGAATTTGTGTTGCTTGTGTTTGTAACTTTTCACATCTCACAGGTTAGGTCTTTTTTTAGAAAAATTGGGACTCATTGTGTGAAAGTATTTAAGATTATCAGTCATAACAAACAAAATGTTTCACATGATGCACAATTTGTGTGTTTTTTTATTTTAAAATTTGCCCATGTGGGAAAAACCTATTTTCAGGTGAACTGTGCTGGCTAGAAAAGGATTGCACATCCTTGCATGGGCCCTACCAAACTTTTGGCAACTTTGTTGAAGCTGACCCAGTATAAACCAAGTGAAAAGACAAAGAAAATGACACAACAACAAATCTTTATCATGGACAGGAGTATGCCGGCCAAAATGGGCAACAGCAACACTGAGACTGCTCCACACAAACAAAGCATCATTCATTATGTTTGCAGAGGTTTATACTTAAAAATTATAAAATCTACGTCAATTTTGGCATCCCATAAAAATAAATGTAGGCTTCATCTTCAGGATAATGGCACTCTAAAATTATTAAACTACAGAATATATTGATGCAAATGGGCTTTTTCATGTATGTGTAACTTTTTCTTTTGCGTTTTCCTGCCTACCTCAGTCCGGGACAAAGGAGCTCCAAAAACCATGGGCTATCCTGGGATTGGCACAGACTGCTGTGGCAAGCTCAAAGAGCCAGTCAGTGGTTTACAAGGAGACTCTATTGCGGACTCCATTGACCTATCGGGCAAAAATAAGAAGCGACGCAATCGCACGACCTTCAGCACGTTTCAGCTGGAGGAGCTGGAGAAAGTGTTTCAAAAGACACACTACCCTGATGTGTATGCCCGGGAGCAGCTGGCGCTGCGGACGGAGCTCACTGAGGCTCGGGTCCAGGTACGTATAATCATAAGAGAGTTCATAACCCAAACATGTCCTGGAAATTTACTGTTCTACTATATTTTTGTATTTGAAAGGTTTGGTTCCAAAATCGTAGAGCCAAATGGAGGAAACGAGAACGCTATGGGAAGATCCAGGAGGTCCGCAACCACTTTGCTGCTACATATGACATTTCTCTTCTCCCTCGCCATGATACATACCAGGTATGAAACTTGACATTATCTTTAACTATAGAAAGAGTGAACAAAGTTATGACCTTTGCTCATAATCTAAATTTAATCTAAATCTCTCCCTATCCAGATGCAGAGCAACCTGTGGCCTGGGGCGGCTTCAGGAGGAGGCGGCGGTTCGGGTCCGGGCTGTGTCCTAGGGGCTGACTCTATCCCCTCATCCTGCATGAGTCCATACTCTCACCCCCATAGTAATTTGCAGGGCTTCATGGGCATGCCCACATCCCCCAGCCACCCACACCATCACCACCACCCCCCTCACCATCCAGGCATCAACAGTCTCTATTCTCTCCATGGCTTCCCAGGAGGCCTCGGGTCACCTTCCATTGAAGGCCCTGAGACTGAATACAAGCCGACAGGCCTAGTAGCACTGAGGATGAAAGCCAAAGAGCCGGGCAGCATCCTCTCCTGGCCAACATGACCATAATAATGCCAGCTCCCCGTTATGCACTGACTGAGCCGAAGCATACTACAGTCCTGATCCATACACGATCCCAGATGTACATTCGTGGATATGACTCCAAAATTTCCTCTAAACATTTATGTAAGCCAACTTGGAGACGTGTCACTATTCAGAATATCTCGGAGCAGGCATTTTGTGAACATTAAGGGCAACTTGAGAATCTTGCACGAAACCCAAAATATTAATATGAACATTGTTGTTTCCAGTTCTCTTTTTTTTATATATATCACAGTGCTGAGACCAAAGAGGAAAAATTATTTAAGCATGTAAAAATGTATCATATTAATCCCTTTTTATGTCTGTTGTGTTGTGCTTAAGTAATAAAGGGCTCCATGTAAATTTAACTGTCTTATTCAGCAGTAAACTATTTTTTTTGGAGGGGGGGGGGGCAAAATGAACAAAAACAATCTCAGTTATAATTAGTTTAGCCTTGACTCCTTTGCTAAGCTATAGCCAAGTCTGTGTTGCATATTTAACTGGGAATGTGGTTATGAGGTAAAAATACTTTACAGGCTGTGGATCCCATAAAAACAAAGGTTTCTGCTGTGTGGAAAGTGTACAGAGCGAATGTGCAGCCTTCTAGGCTTCACTTCAAGAGGCATTTAGGTTACACTTCATGCATCAGGAGAGAGTGGCAGGTTCATGATGGAAAAACTAACCTGGTGACCACACTTTACAACTGATAATAAAGTAGATAACCACAGATGCCTAGATATGTATTTGTCATTCATGTCTGGCATCAGTGATTATCCCTATCTTGTATAATGAAATGAGATTTACTGTGGCCCGGACCAATTTTTTTTGATGTGACTATTTAGCAAGGCCAAGTCATCTGCTTCCAGCTTTTGTTTATGAATACTTCTGCATCCATGTGTATAAGCAGAATATGACATAAATATACTCGCAGTATTCTGAATGCAGTCCTAATAATTGTTTTCAGAAAAATATCCCCGTTGTACTTTGGTCCAAACAATTTATTTTATTGTCAAGGAAACATTGAATTGCACGGCACATCCCATATGGTGTAAATTACTAAATGCCAGTGCATTCATGTCAGAGGGGCAAATATTTCAGTCTGTGAGACCTGAGAACGCAACGACGAAATGCCGCCAAGCTGAACTCACTCCCCGGGAGTGTGCATGGCTTTCAGGGGACTATGTTGGCTCCCCTTTGTCTTTGCTTGCTTCGCCTTGACAGCGATGCAGGGGCGGATTAGCTGCCTTTCCCTAAGTCTGTGCCGGAGTTTTCTGAGAGCCACTAACATGTGGTTCCAATAGAAGAATGCAGAAAGCCATCAGAAACACTTTCCACACCCACAGCTTCAAATTCCAGCCAGGCCCTGGGAGACGGCAGCTCTCACTGCAGTCACATAGTCCCCCTGATTAATTCCCAGATTAAGTGGAAAAGATAAGAAGACCTGTCAGAAGGGATAAGGGATTGAGGAGATTGCCATGTTTAGGAAAGCTGGAGAAATAGCAGATGGTGGATCAGTGCTTAATTTTAATATTTATTTTTACAGTGTGAGCAGGTTAATCAAATCCAACCGTAAACAAAAGAGGAAGCTCAGCGGTTTACTGATTTTGATATTTTAATTCTATAAAACAGCCGGAACAGCTGTAACAGATTATATATAATCATAGTATGGGTTATTCTACTTCATGATGTCTCAGAGTGAACGTACAATGATGTCATTTCACTACAGGGGGCCATAGGTTTTCATCAAGCTCTCGTTAAAGTTATGGTGCTGTTGCATAGGCTTTGATCTGAACTGACTCAGTGTATCAGGGTCCAAGGAGCCTCCATGATTTTTCAGAAAGAAATGAAAAATGATGAGTCATGACTGCAAAATGCTAGAGTAAATCATCACTCAGTCTGTCAGGATCACTAGTAGACTGTCACTAGAGTCTGGAAGCTTGTGTACCCTCAGCCTCATTATTGGACTAAAAATAAATATGATTTAAAGCTCATTAAAATCTGCAAAGCTGACTGCTGGCCACTGCTCTGAGCTTTGATCTCAGCAAGATTTATCTTGGCCTCAAGGTGCAGCTATTGGGACCCAAATGATAGACTATTTGTATTTAACATGCCCTACTAAGATAAATAGAGCAGTACACCTTACACCAGCTCAGTACCACAGTGGAGTGAGTTTCAGTAGTTTGTCAGGTTTTTGGCTGCTTCTGGATCCTTATCATTAGCAAAAAACGTTTTGGCAATTCATCCAAGAAATGAAGATATTCCAAATATCAACTGAATATGCAGAAGTTCAAACGGTGGTAGAGAAACCTTTTTGCATGATATGAGCCAAAGCATGACTTGGAAAAATTGGGAAATATGTTAGATTCAACTCACTGTCATTGTGCACACAAGACACACAGCTGGAGTCATCAGACCTAAGGCCCCAAATCGTTCCAGATCACTTATCCAGAGACGAGCATCTGCGATTATGCAGCCAGAGACCGGCGCTACCGTTAGGCAATGTGGTTTAAATGTCTTGCCCAAGGACACAACACAGCCCAGGGACTCGAACCGGCAACCCTCCTGCTGCAAGGCGACCCACTGCGCGACTGCCACTGATTATTAAAAGAGTAGCCACCAGTGGATTGTTTCTCTTGTTTTTAACTCATACCTTTAAAAAAAAGTACTTTTAATCTCAGAGTTTTGTCCAGTTTAGGTTGCAATACCCCTGCTACATATGGCCTAAGCGGAATACATTAGAACCATATTAGTCAGGAAAGGCTCTTTCCACGCAGTGCCGAGGGGAGTGGGCTGCTGCACTTTCTGTTCAAATACTGCCATCTTGTGGTAATGGCTCAGATTAAAAAATGAAAGGGTTTCTGTTCCTCTCCACACCAGGATTAAGTCATCTCGCCTCCCCAGAAAAACTACATTAATATTATTTTTTACAAAATCTGCCCAGAGTGGTATGCTACAGTTGACGTTGGATGGACAAGATAACAGCAGAAACTGGCGTTAGGATCTGCACAAGAAGCCCAACGATAAACTGTGAACCTTTCAATGAATGCAAGACATATTTTGTGCAGATTCTGTTAAGATAAGATAAGATATACTCTACTGCTCCCAGATTTAGCCATTTCATTAGCTACATTAAGCACAAAAACCCGACCAAATAAGCTCAAATAAGTAGAATGGCGTACAGCTCGATAAAATAAAATACAATATGACAAAGGTAAAGGCTCATCTAAAATCAAAATAATTACAAAATACAAATAAAGCGAAACAATTTTACATATAAAAATCGTGAGACCAAGTCAAATAAGCAGTGGGCTATTTAAAAAAGAACAAAATCTTTAATAATTAATTCATTTTATGACTCCATTTATGAACTAAATATATTTTGATTTGAACGCCTGCCACAGAGTGATTGATGTGCGCTTTAAACGTTCCCACCCACT
This sequence comes from Bujurquina vittata, assembly GCA_015106715.1. Lineage (NCBI taxonomy): Eukaryota > Metazoa > Chordata > Actinopteri > Cichliformes > Cichlidae > Bujurquina > Bujurquina vittata. The sequence goes on along the minus strand of VUQK01003258.1, from coordinate 107,826 downwards.
TTCTAACCAATCAGAACGAAGGGGCGGGTTTTCGAGCTAATCTTTACAAAATGGCGACTGTTGTTGTTTTGCCGCAGGGTCAGTGAATAAACCCGTTTTTCACTTCAATAAATTTCTGCATTAAGTTGCAGAAAAAAAAGCACTACAGAAGGCAAAGTGTGCCGACGGTCAAGACCGAGTGGGCCGAAATGAAAGGTAAAGAGCGGTCGCCGATTAAAAAACGCTCCCGGGCCTTGGACGATATTCGAGACAGGGGAGGATGCCATCCGACCAGCAAGAAAATGGGGGCTCTGTCCGTTTCCAGTGGGAGTAATAATGGAAACAGTTCCTCCAAAAGCGACGGCGGATCGACGAGACGGAGTCTCCTGGGGGAAAAAAGAGACCGAGATTTCGACGGTCACAGCCGGACTGGAAATAATCACAGTTGTCAGTCTGCTGCCGCTGCCGCCGTTGCAGCTGCGAGCGCCGTCGGTAAAAACCACAACCTGAGCCTGACGCTGGATTTAGCCTCAGCGAGGACCACTTCTCGGGGTGAACAGCGCTTGCAGCCGCCCAGCACAGAGAGTGAGTACAAAACACTCAAAATCAGCGATCTTGGCACTCAGCTGAGCGACGAGGACATAGAGGACGGACTCTTTCATGAATTTAAAAAATTCGGGGATGTGAGCGTCAAAATAAGTCGCAGCAACGATGAACGGATAGCGTTCGTAAATTTTAGGAAGCCGGAGGACGCCAGAGCTGCTAAGCACGCCAGGGGACGGCTGGTGCTGTACGACCGACCGCTCAAAATCGAGGCAGTCTACATAAACAGGAGGAGAAGCCGTTCCCCGGTGGAGAGAGACTTGTATGGTGCAGCTCAAAGCCATAGACATTTGCAGAGACCCCTGTCGCCCACCGGGCTTGGATATAGAGACTACCGGCTGCAGCAGCTGGCCTTGGGACGGCTCCCTCCACCCCCACCACCTCCTTTGCCTAGAGAATTAGAGCGGGATAGAGAGTTCGCTCTGTTTGAAGCCAGAGCACGCCCAGCCTTCATTGCAGAACGAGCAGCTTTCCGTGAAGAGGATTTTATATCTCCGGAAGATGACCAAAGAGCCAATAGAACGTTGTTTTTAGGCAATCTGGATATAACTGTTACTGAAGCAGACCTAAGGAGGGCTTTTGATAGGTTTGGAGTCATAACAGAAGTGGACATTAAGAGACCCACACGAGGACAGACCAGCACATATGGATTTCTGAAATTTGAGAATCTTGACATGGCTCATCGTGCTAAGCTTAGTATGTCTGGTAAAATAGTGGGCCGCAATCCCATAAAGATAGGCTATGGGAAAGCAACACCAACCACACGTCTGTGGGTGGGTGGTCTTGGACCGTGGGTTCCCTTAGCTGCCCTTGCAAGGGAGTTTGATCGCTTTGGCACTATAAGGACCATTGACTACAGAAAAGGGGACACTTGGGCCTATATTCAGTATGAAAGTTTAGATGCTGCACAAGCAGCATGCACCCACATGAGGGGCTTCCCTCTGGGAGGTCCAGAGAGAAGACTTAGAGTGGACTTTGCAGACACTGAACATCGTTACCAGCAGCAGTTCCTGCAGCCTCTCCCAATACCACCATTTGACATGGTGGCTGAGTCATTTGTCCACCGAGCCACACCTGAACCGCTGAGGGTCAGGGAACGAACTCCACCGCCGCTTCACTTCAGAGAGAGAGAGCTTTTTCCTGGAACTGACTGGCCCAATCCTGCTATTCGTGAGCGGGTACGAGCCTCACCTTTTGAACCTCTGGAACATTTGGACCGTGAGAGGCGGGCTCGTGAGCCCTGGTCTTTAGAAAGAGAGCTGCAGGGACGGGAGCCTGCACGAAAGCGGCGTGTAATGGAGGACGGACGCCACATAGACCACTCCCCTGATAGCACAGAGAGGACAGTAAGACGGAGACGTGCTTCTCCAGATGGGAGTCCTGGAGGCAGCAGCAGAGATGGAGGCCGCTTTAGTGACTCAGAACGCCCATTGCGGGGCGAGAGAGCCTCCCCTGCGAGAGAACGCCACACCAGCCTTGAAAGAGGTGTGTCTGAGCGGAGGCCCAAAAGCCAGAGTCTCTCTGATAAGGGACCTTCAAGCACCATTATTTCAGCAGGTGGAGAGCGCAAGCGCAAAGCAATTGATGGTGGCAAAGGACCAGTCAAGAGAGAACGTTCTGAGAGCAGTTCAAAGGGAGGTCAGCCATCCAAGCCAGATGGCACCAAACTCAGTTTGGCATGGCATGGCATGCTACTGTTGAAAAACAGCAACTTTCCAGCTAACATGCACCTGCTGGAGGGAGACCACAACGTAGCCAGTGACCTGCTTGTTGACAGCGCTACAGGGAGGCGAGTGAGCGAGCTAAAGATCACGCAGCGACTTCGGCTGGACCAGCCCAAGCTCGACGAGGTGTCCCGGCGCATCAAGGTGGCAGGTCCAGGCGGCTACGCAATCCTGTTGGCGGTTCCCGGTACCACAGAGGATACATCGTCGTCTGACCACGCAGCCTCAACTCAGCGGCCGCTTCGCAACCTGGTGTCCTACCTCAACCAAAAACAAGCAGCTGGAGTCATCAGCCTGCCTGTGGGAGGAAGCAGAGATAAAGACAACACAGGGGTTCTTCATGCTTTCCCTCCCTGTGATTTCTCCCAGCAGTTCCTGGATTCCTCTGCCAAAGCTCTGGCAAAAAGTGAAGAGGACTATCTTGTCATGATTGTGGTCCGTGGAGCGTCTTAAAGAAACAGAATTCACTAAGTTCAAGTGGAATAAAAAAAAAAAAATCTGCTGTATGTCAATAACTATTGCATGCTGTGTGTTCTGCATTATGGGGTACACTAGTATGGTTATTGAGTGTTATGTTACCATATAAGCCAGTTAAAGGACAAACAGTGCCCCCCCCCCCTGCAAAGCTAAAAGTATGTGTGTTTCTGAGGTTACTTTTCAGAGGTGTCACTCACTCATAAATCTGCCGTAATTTTGTCATAATTCTGTAAAATGGTTAAAGTTTAGTAAGCTTAATTTATGAACAGATGAGTCACACAGACTGAGCAAAGAAAAATGTTGTCTGTAGTTACCGATTTAAAATGCTAGCTGTCCAGTTTGACAACAGTAGAAAAAAAATCAGGAAAGTTAAGAGTTCAAGGGGACACAAATGACACCTCCATTAGAATAAAACCACAAACTACTTCAGGGTTGGGAAGTCATCTTTAACTGTGTGTTAACAGAAACCTAAAAAAGTCATTTGTTTCTGTTAAAATGTAACACATTAGACAAATGGGTGCTGTTATTGTTTCAGCATCCTGCCCTGATATTTGGACCTGGGGAATCAGAAAACATATTCTTTTGAATGATTTTATTTTTCAAAGCTTTGAATTACAGTGCAATAATATGCGTACTATTACCACTTTTTGATGAAGAAACAAAAGTGAATTTTTCTGTTTGTTTAAGTAGTGGGTTTTTGGATGATTTCTGGTTACATTTCAAGGTCAAAACATGCTGCACAACTTTTCTCTCATCCACCACACTGCAGGTTTGTCCCATCTCACATATATTCTTATCCTAAGTCAGATGAATGGAGTGTGGATCATTGAAGAAGAGTTGTGCAATGCATTTTGCGTGTTAGGATACTCGCGTTTGTTTGTCGGTGTGGATTTTCAAAGCTGTAAAACATTCTGAAGGTCACCAGCTATAGCTTTCCCAGTTACAGCTAATACAGTTCAGTTTCACTGCATTAGAAATTCAGTTTGGAAAAATAAGACAGATTGTGTCCAGGCCTGTCATTTGTACTCCTCTGAATTGGAACACCAAATTGCAAAATAGACAATGAACTCAGCATGTGTCCACTGGTAAAGCTAAATTGTCCTGTTAACTTTGTATGGAATGCTGAATACTAACAGATGTGAATTTATTTTCAAGGGAACAGCCCATTACACATAGCATAGTAAAGAAACTAACATTTTTTTCATATATATAATTTTTTTTTTTTTACAAAATATTTTGTGCATCCCTCTCTTTAGAAATGGTTGTGCAAATGTGATCTATGAAAAACTACAGTAGTAATGGATAAAAAGCTTAGAGGATTTTGTGTTGATTAGACAGTCTGCTTCATTTATTTCCCTAAAACCAGTAGGTCCTTCAAAGAATAATGATATTAAATACGCCAGTACAAAACCTAATATTTGTACAGTAAGTAGGTCTGTGCAATTTTATAGTTTTAGAGGTATCTTAACAGTTAATGTTGGTTTATATTTTAGAAGTCTAAATTTGACAGTATTTCACTCATGCTTGCCAACATTTTTCCCAGGGCCTACTTACTCTGTTTTGTTTTGTCATTGTAGTTTGCCATGTAGTAGTAACCTGCCATGCACTATAATTTGCTGAGTTTGGTTTAATATGTATTGAAAACATTTATATGTGGGGGAAAAAATTGTTGTATTTGTGAACATAACACCCACTGCAGCTTTGGACTCTTGAGGAGACGAGCACAGAGCTGAAACCTCTGCAGAGAAGGCACCCTGGTGGTTGTGAGTCCTCACTGATGAGGCAGCTTTTAAGTTGTGTAGCCCATCTGCACCTGTGATGACTTCTGTTTTAAATGGAAAAATTGAGCAATGTACACTTTGATGTCATGGGGAAGGAAAATCCGTAGAGCCCGTGCGAAGCTGTTCACATACCTGCAAGTGCATTTGGGCACTTAATGTGACCGATTATCAATAAATTGTTCATTTGAAGGGAAACATGTTTCTTCGATGGAAGTGAATTGAAGAAACAAGCTGCCATACCTTATTGTGTTTCGAAGGAGTTGTCACTTGAAATTTTGTTTCTGCACACGAGAAGGGAGACGATTTACAGTTTTAGCACCAGTGAAGAGAGACCCCTATTTCGAGTGAGGATTGCTATTTGCTTACAGGCCAGTTCTGACCTCCTAAGTTGCCTAAATTACTTCCTCCCTCACGATCCCTGCTTATATCCTCAACTGTTCCTGTTGGCATGTGAACAACGGATCAGGATCGAGGAGCCTCTGCAGCCCCTTGGTTCCAGCCAGAGTCCAGTTTGCAGTGCGAAACAGTGGCGAGGGTCGGCGCAAGCGGCAGCACGTGCCAGTATCCTGTTGTCTCCTGTGGTCGTTACTCTAAAGGTTTCATGTGCAGTGTTCCTGGGTCTGAATAGGAGGCAAGGGAAGCTCATCACCTCCGTCACACACTCCACTCGGGAGATTGTGGGTGACACTGCTCTGAAATTTCCATAGCGTCTACAGTTCATGCTGTCTCACTGCAGAGGCCAAGCTGAACCACTGGGCTGATTGTCTTTATTACACTTTGCCCAGTTATATGAATTGATTTGACTAAATGCTTTTATCAGGGAAGAGGATTGGCCCAAACTTCAGCTAGGAATATGATTGGCCCCCGTGTCTTTGTGTTCTCCTCTGATTGAACCCTCTCCGAGGAGACGAGTGAGGAAGCTCGTTTGCTTTTCTGAAGTTGTATGTCTTCATCACCAGAGGTCTGCTGCTGCATGGAATTGAAATACAAGCAGGCCAAATCGTTTACCCTTTTTGGCATCGCTGGAAGGAATCTACGAAGCAGACCTCACCGCTTCCCCAAATTCTTCTAGGAGACTTGTTTTATTTTGACGATTACCTTTTTTTTTTTTTTTTGTTTTTAGATTTCA
>VUQK01003258.1:71154-102113 GCA_015106715.1 Bujurquina vittata | reverse complement strand
TGTTTGTTTTCCCTATTTTCTTTTTTTTTTTTTTTTTTAATAGGTTTAAGACCACTGCACACAAAAAAAGGAAAGAAAGTTTCCAATTACCAACCATTTTAGCTGTGTTAGTGTGAAAACAAATGCTGTGTTCTGTGCTGAGGACAAGCCCTTGCTTCACAAGAGAAACATTGCCATCTTGAGGACCACGGAGCACCTGCTTTCCTCTCTCACCATCTACCTGATGCCACGCAGAGCTGGTATCACTGTAAAACTGCTGTACAGAAACAACGTGATGGTGAGTAAGGTGAACAAGTGCTGCCTGCCAGGTCTGTATCGTTGGCTTTGGCAGCAGTGGTGAGTATTAAGTGTCAGCATCTCACATTTTCCAATAACAAAAGGACAGCGGTACACTGGTTTTCAGCTAAGTCATTACTGAGTTTGTTTTCTTTTATAGCTATTGGCATAAATTCCAAAGGCCAGGATAGGATAGCACAAGAAGTCAGTGGCGCTTTACTAAAATTTAACCTATGTGTAAACTTTTGTTTAAATTTGATTGTTTTAGTTAGGCTACTGTAAGTGCCACACCCCTGGTTAGCTCATAAAATACTTCATACTAGTTTTGTGGAATTGAGATCAATAGTATTCTTTCAAATATCAATCATGTGACTGATTGCCGGGAACTAAAGGCAAGATTAATATTGTGGTCTGTGAAATTACTGGTGTAGATTCAGTTACAAAGACTTAATTCTTTTATGGTGGAGCAAAAGATGAAGCATTGGTGATAAATGAATACATTTACTGAATACCTTCGTTAGTACAAATTTTGAGGTTTGTTGAATATGTATACATAAAAGGATACTAAGTACTTCGAATTCAGAGAAAAACTTTTTTTCCACTCAACTATATTTGTAATTTAGTTACTGATTCCTATGCAGATATTGATTACTCATACTAAAGTAACTATTAAAAGTAAGATAAAACTATTTTTATTGATGTAGGGAAATATAAAGTAACATTGGCCCCACCTTTACCATTTGAAACATTAAAGTGATGCGCATCCCAGTGAATGCGTAATTATAATTCAGTAATATGAAGCATTTACTGGGTAACACTTGTTAATTAATACTTCTTCCACGACAGCTCTAGTAGCTTCTAAGACTACTTCCAGTCACAGATAATGTTAATGACACAGAAACTTTTATTGTAGTTGCTATTTAATAAAACAAACTGTATTAATTGATCGCAAAGGCCTCTAAATCCATCACAGAGCAGCTGAAGCAAATAAAAATAAACGATACAATCTGTGGTCAGAACTTCACTGTCTGTGTACTGAGGCTGTGTGAACAGATACAGTACTGATACAGTGTCAATGGAACACTATCAGTGCAGAATACATTGAACTTAATAAATATTAACCAATGTAGAATACTGGATCTTATCAGGTAACAGCAGCGAGATGATACCAGGCTGCAGTAATATGTTTCTTGAGTAAAATATTTCCAATTAAAGAGAAAATATGCACAAAGAGAAACCTAAGTGTAGATAAAGTAAAACAACACAAAGCCCAGTGATTAACAGATTTATTAGACCACCACCCAGTGTAAGGTTTATGCCACAGCTGCTCTAAACGAACAGTTCTATTATTAGTAAAATAATTTTTTATGTTTCAGTAATGGTTAATCCACCAGCATGCACAAACTCTTTAAATAGTTTTTGTGCTAAAATTAATCTTCATATTTACTATTTTAGCTTATTATTATTATTGATTAAGAAAAATAAGTTTTAGTGGTTGAATGCTATGTTTGATTAATTTCTGACTTCTCAGAGAAGTCCAGTGTCCCGGAAGTGTAGTACTGCACAATAAACCTTTAACACAGAGGCACGTCATAATATCCTTGTTAATTCATTATTGTTAAAAGATAATCGGATTTACTGTTAGGATAACAAATTCACACTTTCACATTATCCATACAGGCTACACTGTAGTTCACTGTAATATTAAGAAGCAATTTGCATATTGTTTTTATGCCAATAAGCATTTTAATTTCTCAGTGTTAACTTGGGCTAAGAAGATTCTTTTTTTTTTCTCTTTTTAGCTGATGCACTTAAACGATTACAGACGTGAATGTTTTAAACGTGTTCATGAGTGAAACCATGTTTGTATTTTGTTTTTCTTTTACAGAGTTCAGCTGGACAGCCGTTTGTTGCCATGCTAGTCGACACACCATGAGGTGTCATCTACAGTAAGTACCCCATATGCTGTGAGTAGCAGTGCATTATTGAGAACATTAATGTGAACTCTGTAACAGCTTTAAGTGAATAACAATTATAAGAATCTGTTATGAAAATCAGTGTCATTGTTATTATTAATATTATTATTTCTCAATAATGTGTCAATAAAACGTTCATTTGCTGAAACTTGTGCTTCTTGTCCTGGTATTAGTTTGTCATCTGAATTACACAATAACACACTGAGGCACACATCAGTTTATTACAGCTGACCTGCACACTGTTACAAAGCTTCAAAATGAACTCTACTGAAATCTATGATTGGTTAACCATATCTCCTAAAGTCAATCAGTTAACAAATCCAGGAGTGAGAGTCATGAATTAAGAAGCACCTCACTGAATAATGCATTTGCTGCAACAAAAACATGAGATCAAATGTCATCAAACAGCACTCAGTTTGTGTTTGAGACATATAACGACATAAAGATACTGCTCAAGCATACAGCTTCTTAACATATCCAGATAACTAGCAAGTAAAATGACCCTAACCCAAATCTACCTTTAAAGCATCAAATACTTTTCATAAAAGATTTATTATAGTACAAAATAGTCAGTGGAGCTAAATCACAAAAGCATACTGATGGTGAATGCAACTCGTGAGCCAAAAGAGCCTTTGTGCATGACTGCTGTTATAGAAACAATACAAAGAGGCTTGCTCAGTATTGTGAAAACGAGTTGAGGGGGAATAATTTGGTACTAATTGAGAGAGCATTCCTTGAGTAAAAGCCTCACATTGCCACAAGAGGGCAGCAATACAAAGCACATGCCCATCATGGACATCTTCAATTAAGACATAAAAATAACTGAATAATGGGTGGTCATAGTGGTTTAAATACATACATTTTCCAGACGTTTTTCTTTCTTCTTTTTTTTAGCCAGCAATAAGCTTCAAGTTGTAGGTTTGTTTTCTAATGTGATCTTTGGCTGATATTACAGGAAGTTAATAGAAGATACATTACCTTGTAAGGCAAACAGTGGTGAAAAACAAGGACTCCATTAAAACCAAATTAGCAAATAAACAAACAAAGTAATCTACATAAAAAAGATTTAAGACTCCCATTAAAAATACAACATCATTATAAGTTGCATTGCCACTCACTGACTGCCTGCAGGCACTGTAAAGACTGGGCAACAGTTTTAAACAGTCCACTTGTGGCACTGTGCATTTACATGGTCAACATTACACCATCGACACAGTTGGTCAGAGACATACAAGGACACACAAGGATGACAAAATAGCAAATAAACACAACAGAACAAAAAAAAAAACTGCTGTTCAGGGGAGCTCATCAGCTCCATCGGCCCTCGGTCCAACTGCGATGAAGAAAACACTGAAACCTTAACTAAACAACAGACTTTCAGGAGCTGGTAATATTTGCAGAGGAGAAAATGTGTGTTTGTGTGCGTATTTGCTAACGGAAAATTTCATCCTCTCTGTGCATTTGCATAGAACCGCTCATGAGCAGGTGCTGACGAGTTAAAGATAACATTACTGATCAGTGACCTAGAAAAGGAGGAAGGTAGTTTATCGTTATACAAGGAAACAACTAAGGTTCTAATTTAATACAATTAAAACAATTCTGAAGAAAATAGTGCAGAAGATTACAACTGTAATCACTGTGTAAACAGGTTAAATATTGTACGTGATCAAAACAGGTGAAGTGCTGAATGTGAAGCACTGAAAGGAGGTTAGGTGAAATCAAAGTGTTGCAACTGAAATTTCAGTTAGCTAAGTAGTAAAAACAGTTACTTCACAGCAGGAAGCAGTTGAATAATTATCTGCAGTGTTACAGAAGGAGGCTATAAGCCAAAAAAAAGTTCCACTGAGGCACTAAAGATAGCTGAAGTAAGTACAGTGAAAGAGTTTCGTGAGTAATGACAGCAGCTGAATGTCAGTTAAAATAGTTCAATAGACATTTGAGTAGAAATAGTTAACGTGTTGGTCAGCAGCGCTGAAAGCAGCCTAAATGTCAGTTAAAAATAAGGGACAAACGTTGCAGCAGATGTATTTACTGCCAAAAGGAGTTTATGTGTAACAGGTTTAAAAGGGCTACTTTGCATGACAACAGTGAAAGAGCTGGGGTAAGTGAATGGCTCAAAAACAGCTGAAGTTTCAGATGAACGTCCTACAGCCCTTAAATGCTCAGCTGGCCGAATCCCCCAGCACGATGTACACCCATTAAAACTCCTGGGCTCTAAAAAGCATAAAGCTTCTCATGTGACTCCAGGAAAGCCGTGAAAGGCATGAAAAACTGGGCTAATGCCACCGAGTACGAATAGTAACATCGAAGCAAAAATAAAAACGAGTATGACTGTAGTTCACATGTTGAAAGGTGACAGGCACAGCAGAACGATTTCTGTGAGGGAAAAACCTGAAAGCATCCGAGAAGAAGGTCGAGAAGACCGAATGGCGAGTCAGTTACAAAAAGATGGCAGGCAAAAAAAAAAATGTGTTGAGAATAATACAAGAATGCCACTGAGAGTCTCAAAAGTACATCAGTAAAAGATGTCTACAATAATCTAGTTGAAGAGGAGACATTTTTCTCATCTCATTTAGGGATTTTTGGCTTTGTGTATAAGAGATTACACATTGTTTCACAGGTGCAGGCTGAAATAATGTGGCTGCTCAGCATCTCGAGAATCTAGAGAAAAAATGGCATGCAGCATAATCACAAGTTGGCCCAAAGTGCATATCAGTGAGTAATGTTTACCAGAGACAGGTAAAAGCTTCCCAAGACATCAGGTGAAACGTACTTCTTCATGGATGTGTGCTTCCATGAATCTCATCACAAAAAAAAAAGAAAGAAAAAAATGACTGAAGACAGGATTTCGAGATCAACTGCATAGCTTATTTCCGAGCAGTGTGACATGCAATAAAACATTTCTGCAAAGTGAGCGCAGTTCTGCCGTTTCTCTCTCAATAAGTTATGCTTGCATATGTGCTTATATTAAACTGTGCTGCACGTGAGGATCGTTTTCAGTTTTGATGCAGTGGTGCCTCTCAGCGGAACGCTAACATTTTGGCTTTTGAAGGTTCAGCAAAGTTTTTTTCTTCATCAACATCCCAATTACAGTAAGTTCCTTAGACATCGTGTTACTGTGCAGCCTGTTGAAATGAACAGGCGAGGTCCCGACTTCAAGCTGGAGTTCAAGGTCCAACGTGGGCAGGCTTGTCATCGTGAGCATGTTGGTTCCAGATCCAACGCTGGAGTTAACTCCTACACAGCGCCATTCTGCAGGCGATCAGGAGTGAAGCAGCCATTGGTTTTACAGCTGCTTTCCGCTCTCTTGGCCTGGGACAGTTTCTTCTTGGCCTTCCAGCGCTGAGCCAGCGGTTCCATGAACAGAGAGAGGGAGGAGAGTAGATAGCAGAGGCCAGCCAGGTAGAAGGAACAGTCGTACGTCTGAGTGTAATCATACAAGAACCCTGGAAAACCCAAACATCACAGGGTCATGTTAATACAATGATTCTGTTTTCTTCTTTTGGCCTCAAATGTGAACAAAAACTTTTAAATATATGATGTATTTGTGCTATTTTCAAATAAATGATTTGTGAATTCTGTTTCTATTTACAATCCATGGAGCATACTGACTTTTTGGAAACAGGGTTATGCGTTCCTGATAAACAACAAAGCAAATCAGCCTCTCTTTGTTCCTGTATTTTCTTTACACGAGCCATGTTGACACTTCATTTCAAGCAAATGAATGTGGATGAGACCAGAGAGGCAGGTGTAACCACATTACAGCTGCTGCACAGCCAGGTTTTAGGAGGTTTCTACCCTGACAACAATACTTGACAATGGGAACATTTTTGTACTCTGCAGCCCGAGGCAGGGGCTGGGGTTTGCCAGACGTTAAACAGCAAGAATGGTAAACAGAGCCACATGCTATTTCCATACTACCCTAGAGGGGGCCATAACTCAAATTTAAACTCCTGAAATCCATAAGCTCCTCTGTGGGGATTGCTAAACACAGTGGGCAGGAACCAAGTCAGTGGGTTCAAGGTCTTTCACTTTAACATGAGCCAAATGCTGCAAGATAGTTATTTTTCCTAGAAGTAGCTCACATATTAAAAGACGGAAAATCTGGGGCACTATTTCTGTACCACGATTGAACATTCCATGTACTGAAGGCGACAACTGGTAAGGTAAACCTGCCAGTTCAGCACACAGACAGATATTGCTGGTACTTTTTTAGCTGACGGGCAACATCTGCAACAATCTTACGCAGCAAAATCACTGTAACAATAAACTTTAAAATGTTTACAATCCAGATTAAAAACTGCTCTCTAGGACCTACAAAGGCAACCTGCCATCACTTAAAAAAAATGTCTCACACCCACCATGGACACAACTGTTATACTAAGGGTTTGACATGACTTAAAAGAAGCATGTAATTTGAGGCAGTAATCTTTGTACAGCTTTCTCTTACACAGTTACACTGAAATTGTAATTTGATGTCTCGAGGCGAGTGCTAACTATAAATTGTATTTCTCCTGTGTTTCAGTTTTCAGACTCCACAGTGACTGCATACACCCAGACAGGCTGACACACATTTGGGAAGCACAAGAGGGATTTCAGGGCCCCATGAAAATATGTACAACCACCCACCCACACACACAGAAATATATGTGCACAGTAAGGCCTGTCAACCCTTACACTCACTCCCTCCCTCCCTAACAGAAGCTCCTATAGCACATACACACCCAAACACATGATTGCTATCATCACTTCACACACAGATGGAGTACATATGGTTACTGTATGCATTTGTTATTGTGTACATTTGAAAAAGTGGGTTAGCACATGTTTGAATATTTTCCATGATATGATTCACTCACCTGCCAAAGGAGGCCCTGTGAGGCAACCCAGGCCTACAAAGAACATCGAGAAGCCCATGGAGTTATTGAGTTTCTCCGACCCAACGAGATCTACCTGCGGGGCAAAACAATATAATCACTGCCATCTATTTGTATTTTAAATCCTATAATTTATATACATTATAATATTTTATAATCCATGTACTTTACTAAAGGTTTACAAGGAATAGTTTTCCAGGCTTCTTGAAGTACACTCAAAGCTGTACTTTAGATGTTGGCTGCCTTTTGTTCTGTTCACAGTCAAGATGATCTCACACTGCTTCAATAATGTTGAGATCCATGATGCAAATCCACGACTCCGTGTTTTTCTATCCAGATATATTTAAAAATATACTGCATTGGCATGTTTTTGGGATCAATGTCATGTTGAAGGATGAAGCTGTTGCCAATCTGATACTGCCTGGAGGATCAAACTCTGACTGTACTTTTCTGTGTTTAGAATTCCATCAATATCAACAAGATCCCCAACACCACTGGCTGAAATGCAGCTCCAACCCATGACAGAGCCTGTTTGACAAATGGCTGTGGACACTCACTGCTGTACCTCACTGCTGACCTTCTTCATAAATATTTATATATATATGATTTGAAATTTTTTAAAAAAAATTCAAACTTGGATTCATCACTCCATCAGACCTGTTGCTACTGATTTTCAGTCCAGTTCTTGTGTAATTTGGCATACCTCAGCCTGTTTCCCCTTCCTTAAGAATGGCTTCTTCACAGCCACTTCAGATACTGTTCATTTGCTGTAGATGCCGTAGATGTTTTTTTTTTAATTTCTTTTGTTAGTAACAAAGCATGTGAAATTTAAAATTTGGTCTTTGTCAAGTTCTACACACAGTATTGCCTTTTTTATGTTTGAATGAGGTCAGTGTTCAGTGGCTTAACAAACAAAAAAATTCATCTGAAAATGAAGGTACATTTCACTGCTCCTCAAACATTACCAATCCAAAAAAAAAAAGTGAGAGAGTAAACATTGCATATTTAGTCCTTGCAGCTGCACTGAAAGATTGCTCAGTTCGTGAGTGGCAGCATGTTTCACATGAGTACTTGTGGTACTGTAGGAGGTGGCGGGGTGATGCTTAGTTCATAAATCAATAAATTACAGACTATTGCTATGATCTAACTTTCTTAGAACATCTTTGCCTGGAAATGAGTGATGTACACCAGGCTGGTTTTATCTGGTTGTCACTGTCTGTTGGTTCTTCCAGTCAGATTAAAAAAAAAACAAAAAAAAAAACAATCGCGCGTCATCGCTTAGGCCCAGAGGCATGTCCTGACCTTTGAGACCACACCACTGGTAAGTGAGGTCACACCATATGTGTCCTCCTGCTTTTGTTTTCAGGGGTGATATAACCAGAAGACACTAGATACCTGCTTACTTAATGTGTTTTTCCACCTATAACAGCAGTTAGGAAGCATCTCATAAAGTCTTCTTCAAAGTTTTCCTTTCCACGTGTGACACAATGATATAACTAAGCTACTTCACCTTTACATGGCACTTAAACCGCCACACAAATCTGATATTGTTGACTTTGCAAGGTAGATGAACTATGGGATGACAGTATAGTGACGGTGACAAAAGTGAGACTGTCAAAACTGTACTAAGAAAGCACCGTGCGGCACCTTCCAAAGGTACCATTGATTGTACAGTGTTTAGCGATCATTATTAATCTTTATGCATTTTCTTTAAAAAAAAGTAAAACACTGGGCCATTTGATGAGAATTTATCTTTTCTGGGCTCTTTTCCTGCAATGTCTGACAAAGGAACAATTTTATGCCTGGTACCTTGACGAAACATTCTCTAAAATTCTAAATTTGGTTAATTTATTTTCTGGGTCTGCTATTTTCAAGTATTTTACACGCAGCGTTCCTCGAAATAACTAGATTTTTTTGGGAAAACAGTATGGAGTGTTTCGGAAAGATTTGCTCCACTCATTCTCGAGAATTAAGAAAAAAAAAATCAATTTGATCCTCTAAACATTAGCTCGTTAGCATTGGTATTATCACTGTGATCATATCAGCATGCTGACATCAGTGTTTAAATGGCATACCTAAGCACAGCCTCGCAGGCTGACCTGTTGTTCACTGACTAAAGGACACTAGATTAGAACTGATTATTTGCACATGTACCAACTGAACATGGTCCTTTTTTTCTTAAACATGTATTAAATGACACTCCCTATTCCAGGAATGGTTATTTGAATTAAACATTAATTATATTAAAATAAATATCTTGTATAAAATACAAAAAATATTGAAGTGAAGTGAAAATATTGAATCTTAAAGCGTTACAGTTATGGGGAAATCGTAATTGAGGGTATTTATTTCAAGCATCTCCCTTACCAAAACAGGCAGCAACAGAGCCATGTAGCCCCCACAAAAGATGGCAAAGAAGACTGCGTAGACCATCAGCAGGATGTAAGAAGTTGCCAGTGGGGAAAGCAGGTTGACCAAGCCACAGAGGATCAGGTAGGCTTTGTGGAAGTGGTACTTGTGGAACAGGTTCCTGTCTGTCACCCAGCCTGAGGCCAACTGAGAGATGGTCTCTGTGATACCTGTAACAGAGGCAAAGGTGAATGAGAAAGATGGGTTTTTTTTCATATGACTTTCTAATTATGGACTAATATTGGTTTAGTTGATTTAAATGCGTGTAGGACCCAAAATTTCTTGGGAAACATTTTTGATACTATCATATTGCATTTACATTGGTTGTGTACATTAAAGCACCCCTTCCCTAAGAGAGATTAAGAGAAGAGAGCATTAACAATAAATAAAAAGCTCCACAATTTAGACTTAGAAAAACAGATCCAGACCAGCCAGAGTGGGTCCTATTCACGCTGAAATATTTGAGAAAGCAAGTAAAAAACCATAACACTACTGAACAGAGCAAGTGGCAACAGTTGGGGTTAAAAAACATGACGACAATAACCAAAATGTCAAATATGATGGAGTGATCAATCCATACTTGAAATTTTCTGTATGGAGGAGTTCAGGACTGAATGTCTACAGCCATCTCTAAAATATGGCGTAGGCTCTATCATGGTTTGGAGCTGTATTTAAGTCAGTGGTGTTGGGGATCTTGTCATCACACAGATGAATTACAGTAAGATTACACTTAGGTTTTCATGTAATACCAGCAAACAATTCCAAATTTACATTTATCTGCTAATTCAATTCACAAGGATAACTTTGGTGTTGAGTTAATTCTGCTGGAACTTATAAGTACAAAGCTCCAAATGATGCTTTACAGATTATGGTGGTTAACAGTCCCGATTGTGTTTTTGAACTGATGCTCAGTAACAAAGAATTGCAGTAACTGTATTGATGCAGTTACTATGTGCTTAATAAAAACAAAGCCAATAGGAATTGTGAGTATTTGTCATAATGTGTGGTGTGTGGATGTGGATATGTAAGGGAAGGACAAAGTGAGGAGAAGGATGCTCTTCAAACTAAATAAAACAGATCACCAATATCCAGCATAAACTCCCTGTTGCTCCTGTTCTCTCAACACAAGAATGCTGCTGTGTAACAGGCACAGTGGGTGGCAACACACTGACCTGTTAACATCTGCATTACACCAGCAACAATAAGCACACTACTTATTAAGCATTTCATCTTGTCTGACTGATTGCTTTACTCGGATATGATGACCGGGCAGATATGGACTGCTCTCTGCTGAGGTCAACTGGAACGCGATAGGTGATGTGGAAACTGCAGTGGTGTATTGAGCGTCGCAGGAATAGCTACAAGCAGGCAGCACTGAGCCATTAATCAATGAAACACACTGGTGCTATGCAGATTCAGAATTACCCATCCTTTGCACAGCCTCTGCAGCACAACTCGACAGGCTGCAGCCATCAACTCTCAGCTTCAATACACGATGTGAAAAGCCCGTTGAATATGAGCTTTGGTACTTTAAATTCCCACTTTATATATTACCACATACAGTATGGATTTTTTAAAAAAAGCAAATTTGAATAAATGTTACATTAATCAACTAACATGCAGATGTTAAGTAACAACTACTGAAAGAATACACTGCAAAACGCCGCATCTTAGAACATCTGCGCTTTCCTTATATGACAGAACCTAAATGAGTGTTCTCCACAGAGGTTAAAAAAATTGACATGAGGCAGCTGTTCACTGTTTATGTGTCCTCCTCTTGTGATCCGAGACATATCCCGCAGCGTCTCCTGCTTGCATACTGACAAGTTGTGAGTTTGTTTGTGCATTTTAGCCACGGCAGTCCAATTCAGCCCTGCAGCTGTTCTTGTTCAAACTCAGCACATTGCTATTTAAATTAGGCTTCACTAAGTAGCACCATTAGCCAAGTTCACGAGGTACACCGTTTTTGACCATTTCTGCTAGTAGTGCTACCAGGTACAGACATCTATGAATGCCTCTGAGAATTGACAGACCACGGGGGGTGGTTGGCGGGTGGGATACGAGGCATATGAGGAGATGCCAATCTTGTGGCCACAAAGAGGGACATTTTGTCAGGAGATTAAACCAAAGGGTTATAAAAGGCATGTTGGTTTTCCCAGCTTCTATGAAACTGCTGCTGGCTTGTCTTGCCTTTTCTTTTGTACACACTGCTGCCTCAGTGCGCCTCTGCAAAGTATTAGCCACTTCAGGACTGGGCTCCAAAAAAAAAACAAAAAAACTGGGAGCCCCACTTGTCACCACGCCAACAACTTTACTCCATTAGCTGTTGCTTAGCGACTCCAGTTTGCTCCAGCGCTGGTGACTGAGGGTTGACGAAAAGACTGACCCGGACGATAGCGGCCTCTCTACCCGAGCCAAGTTAATGGGCCTCAATGACAAGCACTGGGTCAGAAAAAGAGGGACAGCGGGACATTGGGATGGTGGCTTTGTGGTGTGAGCAGCACCCCATCTCTTTAGCTCTGTCTCTCTTTCTTCACATGAGCAGAGAATGTGACAGAAAAAACGTGGCCAACAAAAAAAGAACCTGTCTTGCTGCTTGCTGGAAGATCATCTGAGTAAACCCACAGTCTATTTTGCTCTGGCTTTACAGCTTTAGAGAAACTTTTGTAGAAGCTGGCTTAACAGATAACCGTGAATTTATGTATGTTGTGTAATTTTATGCAGCAAAATTCTCAGCTAAGCTGCTGTTTCATACCAGCACTGAGTAAGCATCTTTGTAGTGCCTTCGATGTTACCTACGTAAGTGGCCGACATCATTGCTGGCATTTATGCTTGTGCGAGGTGCATTATGTGTTAGGGCCATGCTCTGCTGAGCGTCGCTGGAACGTTTGCTAGCCGTGCTCCATATGACAGGAAGAGCAAACAGTGGATGGAAATTACTGATGCGGTTACATTAAGGTAAAAGAAGGTTTTAAGCAGCTGGTTATAAAGCTCGATCCCAGATAAAACATCTCAGGAAGAAAATATTTTTCAGTTTTATTATGTGACAATATTGCGCAGCTCCTGAAGAGTTGCCAGCTTAAGTTACTTTAGTTACTCTTAAATTAAAGTGTTGATCTGTTAATTTATACTTTCATTTAAAATTTATTTAAACCACTGAATACGCTACTTTTGTGCTTACATCTAATTTATGCTGAGTCACTGGATATGATGCTGTCCCTCAGATTATAAAACAAAAGTCAGAAAAAGAGCAATACCACATGGCTCATTTCAGTTGCTCACTGAGCCTACAGAATTACATGCATGGTGTGCATAATGTTAATGCTGGTTTCTGTTCATATGGAGTGGCCTCATCAGAGGTACAATTGCTGAACCCGCCCACCCTGGCCAGTAGACCAAAGTTCAGCTTTTATGTAAGAACATCCATTACATAAGACTGCAGAGTCTGAGCAGCTCACAAATAATTAATGGCTAGAAGTTGACTGAACACTTTTTTGCATCACTTCTCAGACTCAGTTTTAAAGGAACCTGGATCCTTCATCTTTACAGTCACTCCAAGGTCCCTGCTGGAAGTCATTTTATAAGACATGAAGTCAGCAGTCTTGTCTATTTTATTTTAAGTCTGTCAGCTGTATGGACGCACTTGGACTCTTCCTGCATGAAGTTTCAGTTAATCAGTGTTGACTTTCACAAAGGTCATCAAAACATTTAACAGCATTTAACGAGTGCTGGGCATTCTGGTACTCTATAATAATGTCAAAAAATTACAATAATTTGTATAGCACTTAAAAAATTGCTTTAAGATCTTTTAAGGTCCTAAAATGGCATTAAAATAAGACAAAAAGTGAAGAAATTTATGTTTGTTGTAACAATGCTTCTTGGCAATAAATCTAACACCATTGAAAAGCCTGTTTATTTCCCCTTAAATGCCACATTTCTAAGGAAAATGTCTTTGGGGGTTGCCCATGGAAAACCTGCCAAATCTTCTCTGCCAGTGTCAAACTGATTATTCCTCTATTGACTTGTTTTGAGCTTCTGGTACCCCAGGTGCTGACAATAAGGCTTGTCATCATTGGAGGCAAGCTTAATGCAGATAGATGTCCACTGGCAATCTCATATCGCCACACTCTGGGACAGAGCTTGCTCCCGACACAGTGGGGTTTATCAGAGACTACCTCCAGAATTTGGGAGTGGAGTGGATGGAATGGCCTGCCTGCAGTCCTGACCTCAACCCCATAGACCACTTACGGGATCAGCTTGAGTGTGCTGTTTGTGCCAGAGTGCCCAACACAACCACAGAGGGCCCTGTTTGTTAAATGCTGGGTGGTCTTATTTGTTAAATTGCCAATATCTCTTGATTCCTCAGATGACAATCATCCAATTCAATAAATGACACCAAACAAGAGTCAACAGGAGCATAAGCTGTTCGGCATTGGCAAGATCTGGCAAGTTTTGTATGGGCGGAGCCCACATACTCAACTCTGCTGTTCAGCCCACAAATGCATTTTCCTTACAAGTGTGCCACCATTTCAGGGGAAATAAACAGACTTTCCAACAACAAAGATTTATTTCCAAGAAGTATTGTTACATTGTAGAATTTTCCTCACTTTTTGTGCCGAATTTGTATAAACAACAAAATTAAAAAACCACCTGTATGATAATGTAAGCGTGTAAAAACAATCGTTACAAGTTTAGAAGCAGTTCTAAACCAAAGTGATAACCAGCAGGAACTGAAGCAATGTGGTCACTTCTGCTTTAATCTATATAAAAAGATTCTGCATATGAACATGCAGAAGCTTTAAGCAAAGGACAATGTTTTGAAAACCCAAAGCTTTCTGATTCCTGTTTGTAGTTAAGAGTTCTGTAGACCAGCTGAGCAGACACTGATCACATGTATGTTAACAGTCCATGTGGATAAAAGAAGGAAAACATCTGCTGAAAAGCTATCTTAAAGCCATCAGCCACTGTATGATGATCATTTAGTGTTTTTTTTTTTTAATGCTTGTGTTTTTTGTAATGTGTAGCCTGGATAATTGTAGCTACACTGGAAGCCCTGCAACACTGGCTGTTGTTCCCAGAGGACAGGCAGACAATAAGTTCCCACATTGCTTCAGCTGAAATAAGTAAAAAGTCATGCAGCAGTGTTTAAATTAAATTAACTGAAGCCTGTAAATGTCTCCCTCACTGACACCAGAGTTAAGTGGATTACATTATGCAAACAGTTATAAAAGCAGTGCAAAGATCTGCTGTGATGTGCATTCTGACTGTCTGCTTTTGTATTTTCATACTTAACTTCAACAGTGAGGCTCTGACCCCAGAAACCCAATGTAGCTTTTGCCAAACTTAACCTGTGTGAATCCCCAACCTCAGTGTCCAAATTTTAATAGTTTTAGATGGCTTGTATTTCTTTAACTCATCTTTTCATACTCATTTTTACTTTGCAGCCATGCCAAATGAACTATTTTTTTATTTATTTGCAAATAAAAGTTGTTGACAATTGTAAAATCCTTGTTCATAGAATTTTTTTTTTTTAAATCCGAATATAAGCAGTGAATGAAGTGAATGAAAAAAACTGTTCAAACTCCTGACCACATCTATTACAGACTGTTCTGTTCTGGCTAAATATTTAGCACAAAGTACAGCACAAAAAGAAAAATTTCTAAATATCAGACTACTTAGTAAATATTGGTTATAGCAGCACAGTGGGCTCTATTGCCAACACATGCCTTACCTGCCACAGAGATGATAAAGGAGGCATCCATGGCATCAATGCCCAGGGTTCTGGCTCGGGCAGACAGGTGGAAATAGGGAATAAAGTAGGCGAGCTGGCTGAAGACCAAAGACCAAGTGTATATGCAAAAGAAAGGGTCCTTCAGCAAAGAAAAATCCAGTACTTTGGCTTTTCTGACAGTCACCTCACTTGGCAAGCTTGCATGTGAGGGAAACCCAACAATTGTGGACCCATTCATACTGACATTGAGCTCTGCTGAGCAATCTGGAGTTGTGGGTTTACACTGACCCAAGTCATGATGGGGCTCATGGCCATTTACTCCATTCAGGACCAGTCTGGTCAGTTCAGTATTCACTGACTGGTCCTGAAGTCCCTGAGAACATTGTCCTCCAATGTTCATGGTGTCCCTGTGAGAGGGTGGAGGGGATGGAAAAGAGTCTGATTTGGAGACGCCATTGGATACTTGAGTGGACCCATTCAAACAGTTCTTGGAGTACTCCTTCTCTGAGGAACTCTTGAGAGAAACAGCGGGGCTCTTTTGGATGGCAGAAGAGGTAGGGTTTGAAACTGGTGGCTTTACATTGATGGGTCGCAGAAGCATGCCAGAGGCCACCAGATTCAGCATGAGACCACCAAGAATCAGCATGGCTCCTGTGGGTGACAGATAGAGCTCAGGATCTAAAATATTACCTCACATGAGATGTATTTCTCCTGGCACACTGACAATTCAAAAAATTGTCCTGCCTACCTTGCCAAGCATATTGTTCCAGAAGCAGCTGAGTGAAAGGAGCGAGAGCAAAGGTCAAACCCATCCCAGAGCGCCCAATAGCGTATGCTGTTGCTAACCTTTTTCGGAAGTACAACGCGGTGACCACTGAGAAGGACTGATACAGTAGTGCAAAACCCATTCCTGACAGAGGTAAATAACATTACCATTAAACACTGTGCCAGCCACAGGGACACATAGAATTATATCATAAATTAATACCAGGACACGGATGTGCTCTCTGGTTTTTTAGTCATTGGGGAAACAGCATTATTGATGTACTTTGCTATTACTCAGCTATTTCAACTCACCAACTATCACTCCCATGCTGATATAGAGAAATACCACGCTGCTGGCAAAAATACTCAACAGGAAGCCTCCGCTAACCAGCACTGCACCGGTGATTGAGGTCACTCTGGCTCCCACCTTGGCACATGCCACAGAGGCGATGGGTGCTACAGAAGTGAGAAGACAAGAAAAAAGACATAAAACTCTAAATGCAGACACACTGACAGTAAAAGGTTTAAAATAATTGTAATGCTTTTGGAACTGTGAGGGAGAAATGTAAATCTTATATCCAAGCTGTGGACTGGATAAAGAGTTAAAGAGGTGATGCAATAGATAGAAAATTTTTTTCAGTTTGAACCTCCAGACAGACGCAGACTCGACATGATGGAACCAATCCAGCTGATACTCTCTGCTGAGCCCCCAAACTCATCTTGGAAAGCCACAAAGAAGATCCCAAAGCTCTTCAGGGTGCCCATAACAAGGACATTTACCTGCACGCACACACACACAAACAAAAGTAAAATATACAGATGCTGACAGATATATTCCCTATCCAGGCATTTAGACAGAAATAAAA
Organism: Bujurquina vittata; assembly: GCA_015106715.1. Lineage (NCBI taxonomy): Eukaryota > Metazoa > Chordata > Actinopteri > Cichliformes > Cichlidae > Bujurquina > Bujurquina vittata. The sequence goes on along the minus strand of VUQK01003258.1, from coordinate 85,213 downwards.
ATTCCGTGGAGAACAAAAGGAATCATAGAGAACAGAGGTGCACATACCAGAAAACAATGCAATACAACCATCCATCCCCAACCTCCATCTGGAGGGTCCTCATACTGGATATCTTTCTCTTTGTCCTTCTTTGAGGTCTTGGCATCCTTCCTGAACAGGTTCATTTTGCCCCTGGTTTCACTTGGAGACAAAAAGGAAAAATCAATTACTTCAAAGCTGCATAAAAAGAATACCACATCATAAGTGATTTTCAGCATTTGACAATGTAGCATTTCAGAGTTTTTTCACGCAAAGACAAGCAGACTCAAAAAGAGAATCATGTTCTAAATAAAAATGTGGCATGAATTTTCTCGTCTTTGATTTATACCACTGCAGACCAAAAAGTTCAATGATTATATATATTCCCCACTTGGTTGCGAGCGGTCTTTGCCTCCAAGCCTGGGTCGTCTACCAGAGGCCTGGGAGCTTGAGGCTCCTGCACAGTATCCCAGCTGTTCCTAGGACTGCAGTCTTCTGGACAGAGATCTCGGATGCCGTTCCTGGAATATGCCAGAGCCACTTGCCCTAAGTGTTCAGATGATTGGTTAGCCATCACCAGTTTAACCGTCTATATCTGTGCTGTATTTCAGCTGAGCTTTTTCCAGAAATTGGTAGGATTTTTCAAAATCAGCCACTTCTTCTATCTGCTGGTGGTACATGCAGGGGCCTGTGCTTCCATGATTCCTGTTCTTGCTCAGGTTTCTGCTGCCTGAGGTAGTCACTAAGCAGTGATCAGTTTTGGCCATCTTCCAGGATAATGATAATAGTCCTCGGCCTCCTTCCTTCCACTTAGCCTACAGCCTCAGGGTGCTGGATTTGCGGTGAAACCCTCCATGCATGGTAAGGAGCTTCTGTCTCCTCCTTTGGCAAGCTTATAATCCCAGCCGGGTATTTGATGACTAGCAGGTTGTAGGTGGTGATTGCCCATTCAGCTTTCTAGGCATTCCAAGATCCATGTCTCAAATGACTGCTCTATCTACCAGTAGTTCCTATTTTGCTCCTCTGGTATTTCTGCCAATTTCTCTCTGGGCCCCACTCACATTGAGCCATGTGCCTGTTCATCTTTGCCACTATGATGCCCGACAGGAGCTTCCCAGGACTGTCCGGTTTTTGGTCAGCCATTCCGGGGCATCGTTTCCAGCCTTGGTAGGGAGCCATTCTCATATTGTTCCCCTGCCACTGTGAGTACACCTTGGATGGTTCAGTGGGGAACATCTGATTTATTCTCCTGGCTTCCATATCTCTGATAAAACCTTGTCAAAAGGTTAGCCAAGGCTGTGATTCTTTGCTTGGCAGTTTTTAAGGCCTCAAGCATGCACAGCTTGTTGTAGTTCTTTCTTTGTCACACCTTTATTCATCGCTGATATTTGGATAACTTCCCTCCATGCTGCCTTGATTTTAGCCTTAGTTTTCTTCTTCATGGAGGGTACTACTCCTTGTGGCTGTTCATCTTATAGCCAAGTATCTCTAGTTTCAGTGATGGTCACAGCCGGGATAGTCCATAGTGCTGCATTCACATCTTCTAGTAAGCTTTCAGAGGGTACTTCATGTAGTCTTGATAATCAGTTGCAGAGAGTCCAGGTTTCCAACTTAGCCTGATCGTCTCTTTCAGGTCTGGCATTCAACGTACCTGTTGTTCTTCCCTTTGAGGTACAACATTTGTGTTGTACCTCATCAATCTCTGCGATAGTTGCTTGTTGCAAATGTTGGAACACTGATCTTCAAGTTGTTTTGATGTCAGTCTAGATTTTGCGTGTCAAAGTCACGTTGCAGTTTTTTAATTTAGCAGTGAGAAAATAACAATCATCATTTCAATATAAGGAAAAAAAATAATCACAGCATCAATATAAGGACTCAAAAAGGTCTGCAATTTCCTGGAGGGAGATTGTGGAAACTATCGAAACAATGTGAGGGAATGAACAAAGGAGTGTAAAAACTGGAGGGACAAATATGTTTGTACTTGAAAAAAAACCCTGACCATAAAGAGTGATGGAAAAAGTTACAGTGTAGTGTTTGTATCATCTGGCAACACATGTAAAACACCAGTATAGGTCTGCAAGGTAACACGTAAATTAACAAAGATTTGCTACACAGTGGTATCTGCACCATCTGGCAACACAACCAATCTGTTCAACCACCTGAAGTTTAAACACTGCAGCCCTGCCAGTATAACCAGCATTTGCTGTGTTGGCCTGTATAATTCTGATTTAGTCAGAAGCGTAACATGTTTTCTGTTTGCGGTGGGCTATAATGGTCCATCCTCCATGTTCAGCCTCCTGATAACATAAGGTGCTCCGGGTTCATAATTCAGACTGTTCTTTAGGGTCTACTCAAGTTTCTGAGCTCTAGTGGCTGTATGGAGCTGTGTGTGGTTTCCCAAATAAGATCATGTTGTGCAATATGGAGGTTACATGCAAATATTAATATAGTACAGGAAGAGTTTGACTTCAACTCAAATGCAACTGCAACTATATATGGATGCATATACTGAGTTGCAGGTGCTAATTATTAATTGCAACATTTTAACAATTTTCCAATTTAACTACAAATTCTGAAAAACATAACTGACTAACTCAAACTGCTTGTTTTTGGTTTGTAACTCAAACAAAACTGCCATTTCCTTCCTGTTTGAAGTTGCTGTGATGCATATGACAAAACCTGCTAGTAACCCAAATAAGTAGAAATGTAAAGCAGAAATGTAGCTGTGATAACCAGCTTTCTTCCAGTCATTTACGATTATTATCCTGTGGTGATATTGGCCATTAACAGCCCCAATGCTACATTTCCTGTTCTGTAACTTTCTCCTACATGTAAAGATGCTAATATGCATGTAAAGTACGCACATTTTTCAATCGCTGGAGGCTGCAACCTGTGCCCCTGTTGTTAATGGATTCAGAAGGGACTTGCTCTTTTTTGATTTCTAACAGACAACACATTACCTTGAAGTACTTTGAGTCCTTGTTGGAACATGTTTTCAAATCATCCTCCTACCAAGACTGTAACTGCTGTAAACAAATCTATAATTACCCATACAAAAAAAACTGCATATGCGAAGTTTTCTGCTAATCTAAAGTTAAGCATATTAAGCAAATTCTAAGGGACAGAAGAATGGCATTTTAAGTTATTATTTATGTGTCATTTATACTTTAACACCCTGCTTTACCTATAACTGTTGTTATAGGTTTTACCAGTGTAAGGAAAGCGCAATGGCTGCCTCTCCTGACTGTTCTGGATCCTCTTTGACCGTTAGCAGTTTTCACGCATAGTTTTGCCAGCCACATCTCTTATTTAGGAGCTAAGCAGTAAAGCTGTGTAGGCACAATGTTTCTTTCTCACGTTCTTGTTTCTTCTTCTGCCACTGAAGACTATGGCAGCAGCTGGAACTGAGTGAGGCCAGTCCCCTGATTCTTTTCACACAGTTTCATGTCAAGGCCATGAGCACTCTAGCACCACTAATGGGTTGAAGTTGGATTTGCGGTTATGTGCCTAACTTCTGAACCATATGCCTAATTTTCATACATAAGTCATGGCAATGGCTTGGCTCAGCCTCTACAATGACATTTTCCACCATATTAGATTTTATGAAAAAGCTAACAAATTTTGCTGGGGTTGTGTTGGCAATCTATATCATAATATGCAAAGATATTCTTTAGATCAAGACCTTTTAGACTGCACACAAGTTATCATATGGCTTTGTTGATTTTTAAAAGCTTTGGCCCATCACAGCAAATGGAAACTGGCAGCAAAGGTGCCAAACAGCCGCCTCTCCCACATGAAAGACATGCACTGCCATATGGGATTTTAATTGAAAGGTAAAAAACATTTAAAAACCAACAGAGGTTTTTTCCCCCTCAATTTGCACCAAAATTCCCTTCATCTTCAGACCAATTTTAGATTTTCTAAATCACTGTGTGTTGCAATAAATAAATATTTATTCAGTAACATTAACTGTGATTATATAGTATCTCAGCAACTGTTGCAAGTATTACAGTATAGAGCCTCCTTTAGTTGTTGATTTTATCAGAATATATCATCTTAAATGATCCCAATCCATGAAAAAAAAATTGGTAAGCAAATACTGTTCTGCTGTATCTGCAGAACAAAGCAATGTGACATCAAATATTAATCATAATTTCTGCAGAAAGAGACACTATGTGTATATGAAAACAGTGCATCAAGAAATGAGCAGAGGTATGAAAAAGATATTTGCAAAAAAAACCCATAACAAAACAAACAAAAAAAGTTGATCAGTGTACGTATTACCTATAACTGCCTGTCCTGTGCCTAAATTTTGGGGGTGCTGGACAATCTAACACAGTGTTTTAAGCAGAGCAATAATAAACTCTAAACAATGCATGACAGCAATATAGTTTCTTCTTATTCTGCTTTTTTAAGTGATGCCATGCTGATAACAGATGGGTTTTCAGCTCAGGCTAACAAGGCAGCTGCACCAGCTGAGCAGAAGCCAAAGTCATTGCTCCTTTTCCACTCTTAAAAGCCAGCCACTGTTGCCCAACACATCCCATACATTGTTAATGAGCATTTCTCACAGTGCAATAAAGAACTGATACTGAGTGGTGACTACAGACAGACAGAAGGACACAACGCACACAGCTGACTTAAAGAGGACCTACCATGCTTATTTCCAGTTCCAACCCTCTATTCTGGGAATCTACTATAGCTCTGCATAATTCACACTTTAACTAAATTACAAAGACGTATAGCTCATCAGGTCTGAAACAACCCTTTTTAGCTTTTCTCTCTTTAGTGATAGACTTTGGAAATGGGGAGCAGAGAGTCTGAACAGCAGATGAGTGAGTCTGCTGTGCTCACAAGGATGATCATATGAGGCATATTCACTCTCTTTGACATCATGCTGAGCCAAGAGTAGAAAAAACTGTCAGAAAGTGAGTGTTTATATTAGCATGAAACCTGAGCTTTTGGCTCACAGGGTTTACATGGATATATGCTGATGTTACTATTTAAAACCAGGCCATTTTTAAACATGGAATCAACCACTGTAACATTATAAAGCCTATACTGAGGCTCAATGATAATGATGACATGATTAAATTATATCAGTGATGTTCCTAAGTAGCAAATCCAAACATTTCAATATTGATTGAGATCAGCTGCTGCTTCTTCTTTCAGCTGATCCCTTTAGGAGCTGACACAGCAGATCATCATCCTCTATCTCATCCCATCCTTAGCATCCTCCGTCACACCAGCCCTCTGCATGTTCTCCTTCACTACAATCATGAGTCTTCTCAGTGGTCTTCTACTTTTCCACCTGCCTGGAAGCTCCATTTTTAACATCCTTTGTCCAATATATCCACTATGCCTCCTCTGCACAGGTCCAAACCATCTCAGCCTCGCTTCTCTAGCTTTGCTCGACCTGAGCTGCCCCTCAGATATACTCATTTTAAATCTTGTGCATTCTGGTCACTCCCAACAAAAATATTAACATCTTCAGCTCTGCCATCTCCAGCTCCACCTCCTGTCCTTTTGTCAGTGCTACCATATCCATACCATACATCACAGCCAGTCTCACTACCACCTTGTAAACTCTTCCTTTCACTCTTACTCCTCTCCTTCTGTCACAAATCACCCCCGACACTCGTATGCACCCGCTCCAACCTGCCTGCACCCTCGTCTATACTTCTCTTGTGTCCTGCCTATTGTTTGAATGGCTGAATCCAGGTATTTAAACTCATCTATCCTCATTACTTCTACTCCTTGCAGCTTTACTGTTAAACCAGTCTCCCTGTCATTTACACACGTCTTGCTTCTACTAATTGTCATTCCTCTTCTATGTAGAGCATACCTCCACCTCTCCAGGCTCTCTTTCCACCTGCTCCCCACTCTCACTGCAGAACACAATGCCATCTGCAAACATCATAGTCCACAGAGACTCCTGTCTGACCTCAACTGTCAACCTGTTCATCATCATTTCATTGATGGATATCAGCTAGTATAAAAGATACAGTTTACATGCTTAAAAGGCATACATATACAAGTATGCAGAATATTACTAATGATATGAACAACTAATGAATGCAATCCATGTTTAAAAGTTAAGAGGAGGTCAAGTTGTGTTTGATGATTACAGCTGTTTCCCTTTTTAGTTCAGAATCAGAATCAGAATCAGAATACTAAATACAACCTAAAGCCCTTTGAACCATATGGACCTCACCACAGCCTTAGTGCTTCGGTGCATTTAAGCAAACAGCAGTAACTCTAATTATTATCTGCAACTATCAGTTATTAATGGCACAAAGACAGGGTTGATCACAATCTGTCTACATACCACACAGGTGAGTTGTCACATTCGGCTATGCACAGCTTTACATTTAACCACCTGTTAGACAGCTGCCACCCTTAGATTGAGGCCTGAATGGCATCCTATCTGCCAGAACATTTTTTTTTACTTTTAGTAGTCCGATCCGTTTACTAAAGTTAAAAAAAAATCTTGCCAAGTTTATTTATTTATTTTTTCTGCTTACTTTCAAAGGCAAGAATTACTGTAATGGTTATTAGCAATACTGCCTAGGACAGCAAAATGGCTAGAGACAATAATCAGCTCTTCACTTCTGCATACCTGTGTAATTTGTAAACTGAGTAGAGAGGAGCGGTGTAAATTTGCAGGGTGTCATTGCAGTGTGGCTCCAACTGAAAACATACCATACAGAACACAAAATACTCCTAATGACATGAACTCCACACAAATAAAGACAGAGCGTCTAAGCTCTGTCTTTATTTGCATGCATGTCCAAATGAATTTGGACATGCTTGCTGTGAGAAAACAGTTGTCATCACCTAAACAAATTAAATAATAGCCTCTTTACTTAATAGCTCCTCCACAGATGTGACTAGGATAGCCTAAAAGTAGGACGATTAAACTTTCATTGAATTACTAAAAACTCGCCCCTGTTAACCACATCGCCGACAGTAGAAGAAGAGGTCACCAGTCTTTTGTAGCCAGCATTGCTAACTCAGTCTGACTTAGACATGTCTAAAAAGGCAGGACCAAATTAGAGAGAGAGAGAGAGCGCAGAGCGGATTAAAAGGGAATGAATTGGGCCAGTGTAGTGCAAGAAAAGTATTTCCTCCCATGTGCTGTTAACAAGTTGTCCTTAGAGAGCACTTGAGCGCATGTTTGTGAATGTGCTGCGAGTCTCGGGGTTTGAGCGACAGTGGACTGGAGTTCAGCACTTTGTAGTGCGGCGTTAACACCATGTTGCTGCGCTGCATTCATGCAACCTTCTCTTTACAAGTTTTCTGGTTACACTTTAGTCAGGTTGCTTGGTGACTGTTTTCCAAAATTTGCTCCTATTTAATGTACATTTCCTTTATACTGCTATAAATTCCAGCCAAACACAATGAGAACCAATTTTTTTTTTACAACTCCATCCACTGAGTACAAGACTGTACTTGGCATCTACACTGAGCAAACTCAAAAGATGGAGTTTTCTCATGAAACACTTGCAATTGAATTTTGAAGAAAAATCTATATAATCCTGCAACTCAGTACATTCATCCATATATACTGAGTTGCAGTCTCCCTTTTCCAAGCTGGCAAATTGCTATTAATATTTGCATATAATCTCCACATTGCACAACATGATGTTGTTTGAGAAACAACTCTCAGAGTAACAGCTCTTTAGAGCTACTAGAGCTCAAAAACTTGAGCAAAGCCTAAAGAATAGTCCATGATTTGGGATAAAATCTTTGCAATATGAACCTGGAGCACCTTTATGTTATCATAAAGGTTGAAAACAAGCCTGGCTTTGTACAACTGAAAATAAATCCACCTGCCAACAGCCATTTGTGGGCAAACAACGTGTTCATGGTAGTCACAGAACTATGGCGCTGCTGCTGCTTGTATAGCAGCAGCAGGTGTGGGCGTTCTGTCGCTAACCTGACAGCAAACCTGGAGTTGTAAAGCCAAAAGTCAAAGATTCAACATTAAGTCACCCTATCTTGTACACACACAAGCACAGAGGGCTCGGTTTAGCTGGTTACAATTCTGCTGGTTAGTCTAAAGATGACTGTAAACCAGTGTGTGTGTGTATATATATATATATATATATATATGTTTGTATGTATGTGTGATTTACTTTCCCTCAGAAATATTGATTACTGATCATCTTAGTTTAACATAATTTTTTTCACTTGGCTGTCCATGTCCCACCTAATGTGGCTCTTAACCACACTTGTGAGGCCCATCTCGTGGTTTTAGAACCACACGCTTAGAGTAATATGACACTTTAGCAGCCAGAGTGTTTGAATCAGATGGCTTCTATAACCTAACCATGAATTTCTTCTAACTTGAGCTGAAATTCAGATGGCACTTTTTTTTTCCAAAAAACCCCCAAAACAAAACCAAAAAAACTAAAAACTAAAAACAGGTACTGTGAATTTCACACTCCATCTCAGACAAGTTCTCGTTGAGGCTAGTTTGCATTCCTGCACAGTGAACTCAGGGACTGTTTTTCTTTAGAAATTATGTCAGACTGTAATTGAAATCCAATGTTTGATTTCCTCTCTGTGACCCCAATTCTGCACCACACACATGCGCCCTTTAGTTTTGGAAACACATGGCACTAAGCTGAGGTGATCAGGGTTATGAGTTTAGCCAAGAAAACTTTGCAGATATCAGACCTCTACTGTGAGTTCTTATGCTCAACTTTTTCTCATACATAATATTCTAATAATATTTTGCTAAAAGCAAGTCTTACCCCATAACTGGGAATGGAAAATGGAAAAAGAATATTTAAAAAGCGTCACTGTTGAACAATAAAAACGCAACTGATTACATATGCGTCATAATGGAAAATGAGCCAGGTTTGGTAATTGTTCAAACATCCTGCACAGTAACGCCTCTCTTTCTAGCTACTTCCATCAAAATTACAGTTTGTTTCATGTTGTTTAAATTGGTTTCTGATTCAGATTAAAAGGAATTACAGTGATCAAAAATCTTCCATCTGCAGAGCTTACCTTTTATCTTTTCTAGGTAGAATCCCTGAAGGCACTGCAGGTGAGAAGAAATCTCAGAAGTCTTATTTTCTGAGTACCATGATCAGGACGACTGAAGGGCCCTTCTAACTACAGCTGCATCGAGATGAGCTTTATACCTGCAACAAGAAGGAGACTCGGATAAGTGAAATAAAAAGAAAAATAATTGTGGATATTGTGGATATGTGGAACCACCTTTTGATGAGGCACCATTTAGAAAGCAGAAAGATGAATAAAACCAGAAGTTTAAGCCTGTAGGGGTATATCCATTTCATTAGGATGTTAGCCACAGCAGTTGCATCATGTCCATCAGCCATAAAGTAGACCAATCAATATTTATTCTACATTATTCAAAATGTAGAACATTAAAAAAAACCTTGTGTATATTTCTCCCAGACAAGTAAAAGTGTCTTACCTTTTTGATCCCCAGCTATGAAAGAAAAAAACAAAACTAAATCAAGTGCACCGCATGTTCCTCTGCACCATACATTAGCTGAGGATGAACGTAACACCACCAACAGGGAGCAACTTTGCATGTAAGTACTTGAAGAATGAAGAAAGAAAAGCACTCTGCAGGTTCAACTGGTTTTTGAGAATTTGGAGTCACAATTTGAATAAAACACATTCAAACTGTGAAAAGAAGTTTGTGCTGTCCTTTTGAAGCCATGCATGTGAGCATTTTGACAAAAACTATCACTGAAAGACACGAATAAAAGATCTGTAAGACCAAAGTTAACTCTTGAAAAAACCTGCACGGCAGGTAAAACTTGTGGCAAATACACAGCTTTCTTCGTTAAGTGGGCTATTTGTAAAAGCTTAGAGTTAAGACAAAAAATAAGCTTCACGGTGCAGCAATTGTACAAAAAGTGGGACAAACAAAGATCACACTTTCAAAATAGTAACACATTTTACTCTGACACAGCAAAACATTTGATTCTTCAAAAGTCTAAAAAACAGGGTAGTTTGAGAATCACTATAATATTAGATCACTTATATTTATAGTACCATGACTACAAATTGGGAAAATGATCTCACTGTGCTGCATTACTTTTGTTAGGCAGAGGCTGAAAATGTTTTTAATGTGACCACAAGACCCGGAACAAACGGAAGTAAAAAAACTGCTGTAGCAAAATAAAGATTTTTGATAACAATGAATGAAATAAAAGACTCTATTAAACTGGGTAGCACCGAGTTCTACATGTAGACCATAATAAACGAGGAATGGAGCATTATACAGTTAAAAGAGCAATTAAATCATCAATAAATGAAAGGGAGATTAGTGTAAAGCGCAGATGTTAAAAAAGCAGTATCATATAAGAAGGAGTTAAATTAGGAATAAGATACTTGCTAAAACTTGCTAAACTGAAGCGCATTCCCTTCCCCTCTGGTAGAGACCAGAAGGTAACTAAGTGTGATAATAATGAAAAGCCATGTGGCTATTGTTTCAAACAATCTAATTCTAAAAAAAACTTAAAAAAAAATCAAATTAATCATACTTTAAAATCCCAAGGAAAAAAAGAAAAAAAAATCATGACTGGTGTTCTCACATTCCTTCACCCCAACACACATTTTACCACATTTTTTAAACACTTTTACAATTTAAAACTAAGTGCCTGAATAATTATTTCATGGTTCTACAACTTCAATATTAATGCCATGCTTTTAAAAATATTTTAAAACGAGAGCCTTCCAAATCGAACTCCCAGGCAGAGCTGGCCTCAGCTGCTCCCTCAGGTGCACTAAGAAAGGCCCCACTTTATAGAGGCAGCCTGCCTCACACCCGCCCCTTGCCCCCTACGTGTGTGACCTTAACTTCTCCCAGCCTCGGCAGGAAAGGAACCTTGCCCGAGTGCTGCTTAATTGTGTCCCTTAATGAACAGTGAGACTTGACCAATAAAAGTCAACCTGTTAGGATTTCAACATAACCTCTGAATCTTTTTCATCACTCTGCCCTCAGGTTTACCAGAAAACCCATGAGGATGTAACCTGTACGTATGATGTGCAAAGCTTCGGGTGTACAGAACTGTAAGGACCTGTTTACAGAAAACGGGGGCACAATCCAGATATCTCTTATCAGTGTTGACTGACAGCAGGGCTATTCAACTTCTATATCAACTGGGCCAAGTTATATAAACTTAAAAGAAAAAAGAAGACATCAAATTTTTTTTCTGATGGGACATATCCACGAATGTAATTAACTGGATAAACACTGTATAACTGTATACATCAGACTAATACTAAACAGGTCTGTTTTTGATTCTGGGCCTGTTTATAATAACAAAAACATAACACATCCAAGTATACACATTTTTAAAAACAGGTCGATAAATGTAAAAACCTCATTGTAGGACAACACAGTTATCAAAGTAACTATATTTATATATAAAATTACTGGCTCGTCCACGGCAGTAACAGAACCTATTCCAAGCAGTCACAAGGGGCTTACAGCAGGTTCATACCCATATTTGTTTAAGGTGAAGTCAGTAAAACAGTATCCAGACTAACAGTCAGCAGGCCTGTTTGACTATTCGTAAAAATATGTTGGAAGTCTTTGCTGTGTCACTAAGACAGCATTACATGCTTTCGTCAGGTTATTTACTCTTGTAGACCTACCATACATCAGAATTGGGTAATTTTCAAGTAGTTTCAGCCAATGAGAAAAGCTGGGCTGCTATTATTTTTGTTTGCAGCATTATGCAATCACCCCTGCATCCAATTTCATTTCATGAAATTACAGGATAACACCATAAAGCCAAAAGTCAAAAGTCCTCTGCACCCTCACTGGAAGTGCTGTATGAAACAGAGATATGCTGCACAGAGGCAGATACAATCTGAAAGATGCACTCATCAATACATTGATATGCTTGCAACTTGTTGGATGGAAAATGGATCACAAGCACACGGCATACCTCAGTGAGAAGCTGCAACCCTCTAAATCAGGGGTGCCCAAGTCCAGGCCTCGAGAGCCCCTGTCCTGCAGGTTTTAGACATTATTATGGATGAGGTATTCAGCAGATTCAGCAGACAGAAATTGTGATGTTATGGGCTGCAGAATGAATGAAATTTACAATATGCAGGATCACATCTGAACTTTGCACACAGCATAGTGTGAAAACCCGCATTAGTGGGCCTTGGCGCCTGACCTTTCACTCAAATTATCTTAGTTACAATGCCATCACTAACCAAGAGACCACCATTCTGTGAATGCAGGTTTAATAAATAAAAATATTTACTCATAGTAAAAGTATGAAGTTAGTGTTTCATGGGCTTCGCAGTCTTCTAGTGTTTTACAAACTGACGGGAAAACGAGTGATCTGTTTCTTCAGGAAAACTAAATCTAATTAGGTGTAAATGAGCTTTTGTTCTGTTAATGCCCCCCCCCCCATGTATCTGTAAATATCCAGTATGCTGTTTGTGTGTTAGTCTATTTATCATTTAGTTATGTCTTATTAAAAGTCCTCTAATCAAAAATGTTTTATAATTGCATTACTAGTAAATGGAACTCAGAGAATGATTATTTAAAACTTTTCAACAGACTAGTAGAACGTTAAACCTAATAATTATCTAGTGTTACTGTGGAGTTCATTTTTAAACCTTTATCACATATTGTGTCCCCCATGGGATTTGAGAATCGCTTTTTTACTGTTCCACCTAAAACTAAAAGGCACACTCTTGTCTGCAAAACCTATAAAAATAAAAGTAATGAAGTGCACAGGGCACCACGTTTTTAAAAAAACCTGGAATCACCTCTGGGCTGGAGATGGAAAGTCCTGTCTAGAGTCTCCAGGTGATCAGCAGAGGTGTAAAACTCAACCATTTAACTATAACATGGCTTTCTGGAGTACTCCAGTCAACATAAAAAACTAAAAGAACAAGAATTAGTATTTAGGCCTACCAGTGACCTACATTTGTGTGGATTACGCATTGATAGCTGAACTGAGGAGAGTAGTTTGTTTGATAAACTACTCTTTTACTAAAAAAGAAAAAAAGTCAATTTAATTATAATTCCATTATTATTGTTTGATTTCATTTTCTTTAGGACTTTTTGTTTGTTTCATCGATCAAAATAACTGAGATTTCCCAGCAGTCTTGTTTCTACATCAGGAACTGAGATTATGGAGTAAGCCTTTGGCTTAGTCTACGAAGAATACACGAAATCGTATTATAGTGGGGAGAAAACAGGGTGGTCTTACCGTGTGTAGCTGCAAGCCAGTCCTTATCTTCACTTCGCAGGCCTGTTGCATTGCGCCCCTCACTTCAACTCAACGCTGCTGCGAAGTGAAGAAAAGGGTCCCTCAAACAGATGTGAACACTCAGGCAGACATGAGATGGCACTGGCATGAAATGATATCCTTGTGCCATCTGACAAAAAAAGAGGCCCAAACCTGAACTGACGCAATCTAGGTGAAAAGTTTTTAACCCCAAAATAACTTTCGAGGTTCACAGAGGACACTTGTCTGTTTTAGGGTTACATTTCTGTCTATGCTTTTGTGTGTGGGACAGCACAGACGCTCATCAATAAAAGAAAAAAAAAATCAATGAAAATTTAATCCGAACATTTTGCTCAGTCATCTAACAAATAGTTTCAACATGTTTACAGTTAAAGAAGCAGCGGCTCGTACCTGTTATTCCTCCGTGCTGTCGACTTGCTTCTGTCCCGATTTGATCTAGTTTGTTTTGACGCGTAATTTGGGGGTTTCTCGCTCCGAGCTTCTGCGCCCCTGAAAGACATGCGCGTCACCGCTGGGGGACTCCTCGGCACAGAGAGATTGCTGCGGGACCTTTTTCTTCGAGGATGGTCGTGCCATAACTTTGTCTTTATGCGCGGGACCCTCTGAGTTGCATCTCACATCTCAGCCTCAGCATCGCTCGCTGTGCCGAGGATCTGCAGAGGGAAAAGCCTTCGCTGAGGAGAACCACGTGACTGGAGTGAGCGCTGAAGGCGCGGGGGGGGGGGGGGATGCGGCCGGCACATTAAGGGTGGGGGGGTTTGACTGGCTTTAAC
>VUQK01003258.1:50479-67237 GCA_015106715.1 Bujurquina vittata | reverse complement strand
AAGAGCGGAAATATAATTAGCAATACAAAACAAAAAAAAAAAAAAAGTAGAGTTGTGTGACAGACAGGTATTAATAACCATTGTTTATTTTTATACTTTTTACGCTGTGTAGGGTTTTTTTACGTTCATATAAAGTTTTGTTTATAAGAGTTTTGGACTCTCTTTTGCGTTCAGAATTGCCTTAATTCTTTGTGGCACAGATTCAACAAGATACTGGAAACATTTCTCGGAAATTTTGGTCCATGTTGATATGATAGCATCACGCAGTTGCTGCAGATTTGTCAGCTGCACATCCATGATGTGAGTCTCTTGTTCTGCTACATCCAAAAAAAAAAGCTCTGCTGCACTGAGATTTGTTGGCTGTAGAGACCATTTGAGTACATTGATACTCATGTTCAAGAAACTAGCTTTAGATTGCCTGAGCTTTGTAACATTGGTGCTGTAAGCAGCCATCAGAATGTGGCTACACTTGAGATCATAAAGGGATGAACACAGTAGACAACAATACTCAGGCTGTGGCATTTAAACAATGCTCAGTTGGTATTAAGGAGCCCAAAGGGTTCCAAAAAAATATCCCCCACACCATTACACCATCAGCAGCCGGAACTATTGATCACTGGATATTTTCTGTTTTCTGGACCATTCTCTGTAAACTCTAGAGATAGTTGTGCAGGAAAATTCCAGCAGATGAGCAATTTCTGAAATACTCGGACCAGCCTGTCTGGCACCAGCAACCATGCCACATTTAGAGTCACTTAAGTCACCTTTCTTCCCCATTCTGATGTTCAGTTTGAACTGCAGCAGGTTGTCTTGAGCATGTCTGCATGCCTAAATGCAGTTGCAGCCATCAGATATTTATTTTAACAAGCTGTTGAACTTGTATATTTAATGAATTGGCCACTGAGTGTATGTCACAGTCTGGTGTGTGGTGAACCCAAAATGCAGAACACAGAAGGCAGAGGATTTAATGGAAAGCTCGTCGTAAGTCCAAAAACACAAAGGGAGCTATAAGAAAATGCACAAAGGTTTGTGCACAGGGAACAAGGCAGGAACATGAGAGTAGAATGAGGCACAGATGAATGTAGTCAAGACAATTCAGCAGACAGAAAGTAAAACCCCAGAACAAGAAACCAAAGAAAAAAATATATCAAAGTAAAGCAGGAAACAATCTAAAAGTCACATATAAGCACAGAGACAGGAATGCTCTCATCAAACATGAAGACAGAGAGAAGGGAATACTGGAGGACAAAGGCACAAACACAGAAAGATGAGATGGAGACAAGAACAGAGGGAACTAAACGCATGAGAAATATTTTTTTTTAAAAAGGAACTGAAGCTAAATAAAGACCGAGGATTTAAAAGAAGCGCTGGGATCGTTACACGTCTTAACAGACATCCAAAACACAGTGAAAACTACACACTACCACAACATGAAAGTAAAGACTTCAAACTATTACAGTAAAACCTAAACAAATATGAAAAGTAAAAATTCAGAACCCACAAACAAACAAAAAACAAAACAAAACATAGGATCTTGATATTAATGTCCTACTGAGATTTCATATTCTGCACTCTGCTAAGTGTTTGATTTATCAGTATAATATCCACTACACACTCTTTCATGTGCCCAGGTCCTCCTTCACACAAGTAATTTTCTATAGTACATGGGTTATGTAATAAAATCCTGCTGCTCTATATTTCATCATTGATCTGTTACTTTCTTCAGCTCCACCTCCACTAGGAATTGATTTTGATACTCAGAGGTGCATAAATATAAAATCAAATTGGTTTTTCTTCTGAATATATTTATTGATAATCCACTTCCCACTATGTTCTTATGGAGCAGTCACATTCAAATGACACTCGCAAATAGGCAGAGGTTGCTTAAAACTGCTCCAGCATCACATACTCAGTACTCAAACATCTTATCCCTCCGCTCTCCTCCACTATCCTTGTAACACAACTGAATGATGCAAACATTATTCAGCATAATAAATACAAGAACTCTACCAGTGGCTTTTATTGCATGTAATATATGGCAATAATACAACGGGTTTAAAGCAGCAACCTTGTTTGTTGCAGCCTCTTGCTGGTGGATTTTGTTAATGCAATTTCTTTAAAAGTTAGTGTGAGGCCTCTGGGCACACCTCCCTGCATGATTTCTGCTGCCTGTCCCAAGATGGCTTGGCTACAGTGCTCCTGCTGACAGCGCAAAAACGGGTGAATGTAATTATATGGCCACTGCATTGGAGGAATCCATCACCTGTGCAGCGGCAGGGTCCTGCTGAGTAACCCAAGGGGTACTCTCCCCCTCCCTCCCTCTAATTTTTTTCTGTCTTTGGCTCTCGTCTTCTCTCGCTCATATTTCTCTCTTCGCGACTTAAATCACAGCCTGCCCACTTTCACTGACAACCAGCTGCTCATCACTGTCCAAGCAGCCACGTACACACTCACACACATACAAGTGCAAGTGTGTGCATACAGAACGATTTCCAAGCTTGTTTTTATGTCACACGTGCATGTTTATTCATCACGTACACACCATAACTTTGCTGTCTTTCTGAGGACAGTCAATAAATCAATACATCTGCTAGCCCCTTACCTTGAACAAAACGTGCATCCCTAACCTTAACCTAATTCTCACCGTAACCCTAAAAAAACAAATCAAACCAAAATATGCCCTCACAAATATATCAAAAACAGACCTACACATGCATACACAGGGAATCTTTAATCTTGCTCAAAGAGAGGCTGGTATAAATCCAGTTATTCACGACCTTTATGCTAGAGCTGCAGTAAATCTGCAAATGAGCTAGATCCCAAACAGAGACTTGACTCAGAGTCAGTGTATCACTAAGATCGCGACTGCCATCATTCAGGGACAATTAGACTCATTATTCCCATTGTCTTGTCTATTTAGTGGCGCCATGGCTTCATAAGCAGTCTCAGTGAGGAGTGGTGAAAACAGTTCTCTTTCTGATTTCTTTTTTTCTGCTTTCTGAACAGAAATAATTGCACTATCCCTACAAATATAAATATTCAGTCTCTCAGTGTGCATTACCTATTGATTAAAAGTTCTTTAAAAACACACAGCATCATGGGACACATACCTTATGATAATATGATAAATAAGGAATATCATGTCCCTGTTTCAGTGTTTTACCAGAAGCCCAACCCCCAAGTCAGCCTTTGGTAATTTCAGTAAACTCATTAGATGGCTTGATTTTTGTTTGTTTTGTCTTGACCACCTCTGATTGGCAGATAGTTCAGGATTTGTGCCCTTTCTCTCAAAGAGGTGTCATTTTAGTTTGTATAAACTTCATCAACAGCTGAAATAGCTCTCTTGGTTTTATTAGTTCTTTGAGTCATGGAAATTCTTAGAGCCTGAGTCTCGAGAAGATGTGGTCAGACCCTACAGTGAGTCTTCATGAGCCATCATCTGGATAGGTGAGATGGCAGAGCTTCTGAGTAGATGGGCACAAAGGGTGTAGGGGGTTTCAGACAGGAGGATGGAGGAAAAGAAGTGAGGGAGGGGAAAGTGTTGGGGGGGGGCACAGGTGGATAAAGAGAAGGAGAAAGGGAGGCTGTCCTCTCTAAGGAGTAAACCTTGAGGACTGGCTGAAGAGTCGGGATCCAGTGTGACGTGCAATTGAGACAGTTCACAGTTGTTGTGTGGTGCTGAGTGTGCTGAGAGAGTCCAGTTCTGTTGCTGTCATGGGTTTTAGTGCCGTGCTGCTGTCCTTCCTCCTGTTGTCTCTGAGCTGGTCCAAAGGAGCTGTTATCACAGGGGTAAGACAGAAATTTCTCATGGGTTTTGATACTTATTTAAAACGAGCCATCAATTTTTGTTCATTTAAGTGCTGTCAAATTGAAAATTATTTTTGCATTGTGTCTATTTTAATTGTAACTGTGGCTTTCAGCTTTTGAAAAGTGCAAATGAGGCACTAGTATTTTAAAATAAATAATAAAACATCAGCTAAATTATTTAATTATTTACAGTTACTGTCATTATCAGAAAATCTGTTCATTATTTTTCATTTGTTCTGTAACATAAACTACTAAAATATGGTTATCAGGAGTATATATATGAAAAATGAACAGATCAGTTCTCTGGATAATATTGTTAAATTTCATTACAAATGACTAATGATCAGATGACAGATCATATCCTCCCCCACTTTAAGTTAACTGGAAAAATCAGAGGAAATTATCTCAGCCTCCGAATGGTATCATTTGTAAATGAATTAGGGAGATGACAGGCAATAAATAAAATTGATTTCACTGTACAAACATGAGAGGTTTTCTCTATAAAATGAAGTAATAATGAAATATATCAAAAGA
Organism: Bujurquina vittata; assembly: GCA_015106715.1. NCBI lineage: Eukaryota > Metazoa > Chordata > Actinopteri > Cichliformes > Cichlidae > Bujurquina > Bujurquina vittata. The sequence goes on along the minus strand of VUQK01003258.1, from coordinate 62,896 downwards.
TAAATGTATACGTATTACCATATATGAAGATAGAACTGATTCACCGGCTTTCACAGACCTTTTATTCCTTTTTGTCTAGACCTCTGCCACCTTGACTTTCTATCTTTCCTGCAGGCTTGTGAGAGAGATGAGCAGTGTGGTTTTGGCCTTTGCTGTGCTGTCAGTCTTTGGCTGAGGGGTCTGAGGATGTGTGTCCCAAGAGGTGTGGAAGGGGATGAGTGCCACCCCTTTAGCCACAAGGTGGGGATAAATGTGACGTCAGTTATAATAATCTTCCAGCATTACAGGCATACACACTCATTCTTTTATCCCTCGTTCCTGTTTTAAGAAATTCTGATTGTATCAAGTACTGTCAGGTTGGCCGAAGCTTTAGAAAGGCTGCTGATAAGTGCAGGGGCTATTGATTGCACACAGTGGATCTGAGCCATAAATCTCTTTGATTATCTGGAAAAGGCAACAATTACTTCTGCTAACACCGCATCCATCTCTGAAACTTAGACTGATTAAAAGAAGCTTTAGGGCCTGCAGTTCCGGTTGTCAGCTGATGATCACTGATTGATGATTAAACTGTCAGATTACCTCAAAGCCACCTTCCTTTTCCCCTTTTGCACACTTCCAGGTACCCTATCCAGGGAAAAGACAACATCACACCTGCCCCTGTCTCCCCCACTTGGTGTGCACCAGGTATGCTGATAGCAAGTACAGATGTACGGAAGACTTCAAAAACATGGACTTTTAACAGACGTGTGAACACTCTGATTGAGGCGAGCACAGCAGACGGCAACCTGCGGATCAAAATCATCTTCAGTGACTGTATTCTTCATTTGTGTACTCTATGCACTAAAATGTATGGATTCTACTGATGCACACAACAAGCACATAAAAAAGACAAGAGGGCAATGTAACCAACAAGATCTATAATAAACTTAAGCTTTTATTTAACAAGTCAAATGTTACCCAGAGAGTAATTTGTGAACCTTTAGCACATGTGCTGTTTCCTTTCCTGCCCATTTTTTGTTAATTTATCAAGAATAATTGTCAATAAAGGTGTAAGTAAAGTTGTGATTTGTGCTTTATAGAGGGCTCAGTTAATGTTGTTCCATAAAACATTATGTGTGTAATGGAATGGAAATGTCAGCTAGGTTTACTAGCAGTGTGAATAGAATAGTACAGAATGCGTTTATTATTATTCAGAATTTACAATAAGATTGGAGGGCCCCTCCTGTTCAGTGCCGTGCTGTAGAAAGTCACACGTTCTAAAATATAAAATAGAAATTTAAAAATATACAGAAAAATAAAATAGAATGCATTAAAAATGTATAAATTGTAAAAAATAAAATAAGTATATACATATAATAATGAAGATGGAGATGGGTGAGTATTGCACTTGGTAAATGAATATTGCACTGATGAATTAATATTAGATATTGTTCATTGTAGGGGTGATAGAGTGTTCAGTATAAATTATATAATAATTGCACAGCAGTGTGGGTATTGCACAGTTAGAGTGGGTGTGTGTGTGTGTGTGAGAGTTCAGGGTGGTGATTGCTTTGGCAAAGAAACTGAAGGTCATGAACAGAATCTTAGTGCAAGAAATTTTACAAGCAAACTGATCTTGTATAATATATTTGATTAGTGCATATGTCAGTCGAGGGGACGTTCTAGCACAATCACTTTAACAATTTTAGTTTGTTCGTAGTTCTTTTTTCTTCTGTTAAATGAAACAGTTTGGTGTTCAGAGTGAGATCGTGACATCACATAAGAACTTCAGTATTTAGGGGAAAGAATCGCATAGATCACCACAGATGTTATGAGCTGGGAGATTCATTAATTAAATACACTATAGGTCTGAGGTACTTGTATTTTCCTTCCTCTTACTTGTTCTTTATACTTGTAGTCCATTGCATCTCTGTAATATATTGTCCTTTTTACTTTCATAAATTTAACATCCACAATAACTAGTCAAGTGTTAGGTCAAGTTATTATATACAAAACATTTGTAAAGCTTCTAAAATGTAATCTATTATTACAGTGTATAAGGTGTTTTTTTATATATTTAAAAGGAACTGCAATCTCAGCTATGATATAAAAGATGACTTACACATAAATGCACAAGAATAAATACTAACATTAACTATTTAGTTCATTTGTTTAATGCAGGACTAGATTTAGCTAACTGAGTCTGTCTCTATTGCAGTACTTCTGTTTGTACTTCTAAAGGGTCTGAATACTTTTTCTACCAATCTGCCCCCCCCCCCCCAAAAAAAAGAACTAAATCCTAAATGTAACCCTAATTTTAAGTTATTAAGGCAAAACGTTGAGATAATAACCTGAAATTTAGACTCATGGATGAAAACTCAGTAGCGGAAACAAGCTTCCATAATTTACTGTTCACACTTCCACGTCATTGTATCTTTACTTGTCCTACCTTTGTTTTATTATTATCAGATAAGCCTGTCCAAGTAAGCTTGCGTTCACATCTTTGGAAACTTTGTGGAAAGTTTGCATATCAGTGTTAAATAGAAGGTCTGGACATCAAATCTCCCGATCTGCATACCAACACATTAAGTGCTTACTGTATCTAGGCACTCAGTATATTCAAACGATTTGACAGAAAATAAAGCCTTTTGGAGGTTAGTTGTTGTTTTCAGCATGCACATAGGTACCCCAAAAATTCAAGCTTGACTTTATGTGTGTTTGCCTTTAGATTGAATTTCTGATGCAAAACATTTTCACAATCTTCCTAAATGTTTTTAGTGTTCACTGGCTTAATGGGATATTTGCTCCCAGATAAGAATCTGTTTAACGCCACATCACATGATTCTTATCACCATCTGAAAATTTATATTAGCTTATGGGGAAGGGCAACCTTGATTCATTGTATATAAGGTCTGATCTCTGCAGCTGAAAGTTCACTCATCTGGGTCCAACTGTAAAGACGCTAACACGATGAAGTGGCTCGTTGTTCTGGCTGCCCTCGTGGTCTTGTCCGAATGCCTCCATAAGTAAGTCTGACCTGGTTGGTTGTTTCTTTATTTTATTTGTGCATTTGAGATTATGTACATGAAATTGATTAACTGTGATACCCTATGTGTTACTGCAAGGAAAGCTAAAGGTCCTCTTGCTCACCTAAATATCACACTTTTCAAACTTGCACAAAGTCAACGTTTCTCCAGCTGTAAAATTCAGAACTGCCTTGCTCATTGCATTATTTTGTGCTTGCTTTGCCGCATGTAGGATGCCTCTGATCAAGGGAAAGTCTGCCAGGCAAACCCTCAAGGAGAAAGGCTTGTGGGAGGAGTACAGGAAGAAGTACCCGTACAACCCAACAGCCAAGTTCTACACCGGTGGCACTGAGTCCATGACTAATGATGCTGATGTAAGCACAGATGAGCAAGAAGCGATTTTGTTCATGTAGAGGAAAACATACCCTTACTTTACTTTTTAAAATTGTCTAAACCTTTATCTGCATCTGTGTACCTGCTTTATTTGTCCCTCTAGATGTCTTACTATGGTGTGGTCTCCATTGGAAACCCTCCTCAGTCCTTCAGTGTCGTTTTTGACACTGGTTCCTCCAACTTGTGGGTCCCTTCAGTATACTGCTCCAGTCAGGCCTGTGGTGAGCGTCACTCAAGTGACAACTGAAGCCCAGACAAGCTGGCTTAAAGCCAGCCAGTGTATTTTGAACAGTCTGTTTGAGTTTTATTGTTTGTTTGTTTTTAACAAAACTGTGTAATATCACCACACTTAAGTACTTATTAATTACAAATCAAAGATAGCCTCTTTTTTTCCCCATTTTAGGCTTTTTTTCTATTCATGTGTTATTTCACTGGAATCTGTTGAGCTTTAGTTGTAGAAGAAATTCACCAATAATTAAATAGCAGCATAGTTTTATTATCACAATAATATTAGCACTTGCAACTCTGATTCTACACATAATTTGGTAGTAAATTCTTTTTAGTTTATTGTAGGTACAATTTTACCAGTGGGAACATGCTTTAATTACTTTATTATGAACAACATTTACATTCTCATTGTAATTACTGCACTGCTAGACATCCAATTTGCACAATGTTTTCAAAGCTTGCACAATTAAAAAAAGGATTCCTCTGCAGAAAACCACAGGAGATTCAACCCAGCGCAGTCATCCACCTTCAAATGGGGCGGCCAGTCTCTGTCCATCCAATACGGGACTGGCAGCATGACTGGGTATCTGGGCAGCGACACTGTTATGGTAGCCAAAACCTCTGGAACAAAATACATAGTATATTTAGACTTCAGACAGGCATGTGTCTCTGGTTTGCTGAACTGTGAGTGACAGCTGTCTTGCGTGTCCAGGTGGGTGACATCTCTGTGGCCAACCAGGTGTTTGGACTGAGCCAGACAGAAGCTACTTTCATGGCTTATATGCAGGCTGATGGCATCTTAGGACTGGCCTTCCAGAGCATTGCCTCAGACAATGTTGTGCCTGTTTTTAACAACATGATCAACCAGGGACTGGTATCACAGCCGCTATTTTCCGTCTACCTGAGCGGGTACTGAAATAAAATAGAAATAGCTTGTTTTGAAAACCTTGTAGTAAAATTTTGTAAATTTGCAGTATGATTATAGCTGAAATATGTGTGTGTGTGTGTGTGTGTGATATCTTAGAGATGACACACAGGGCAGTGAAGTGGTGTTTGGTGGTACAGACACCAGCCGCTACACTGGCTCAATCACCTGGATCCCTCTGTCATCTGCCACTTACTGGCAGATCAACATGGACAGGTACCAATAAAGCATCCAAAAGCTGTTGGCTTCTTTCATAGCCAACAGCGTTGCTTATCCTTTCCTATCACACATAAAAATGTATAAGAGTAAAAATCTAGGTTTGACTGTGATTTAACTTTCCTCCTCACAGTGTTACCATCAACGGACAGACTGTAGCATGCTCTGGTGGGTGCCAGGCCATCATCGACACTGGTACCTCCCTGATTGTTGGTCCAACCAGTGACATCAACAATCTCAATAGCTGGGTTGGAGCTTCAACCGACCAGTACGGAGATGTGAGTCATTCCATCATGACCAAGATTTTCCCCTCTTTCTGAACCCAGCGTAAACAGACATTTAATGCTCTGATGTCAGAACTCTCAAATAAAAATAATTAAGTGGGATTTGGTTTGTTGCTTCAGTTGGAAAACTGTAAAATATCAATAAACACATTTTCTTCTGCTACATGGCTTTTGACTTTGTTCTTCTCACAGGCTACAGTGAACTGCCAGAACATCCAGAGCATGCCTGATGTCACCTTCACTCTCAATGGAAACGCCTTCACAGTCCCTGCATCTGCTTATGTCTCTCAGGTCAGTTTGACCATCCCGCCTCCCTCTGCACCAAATAATACAGTACAATGATGAACATTTGAAGTAATAGACCTTTTCTTTCTCATCTCTCCACAGAGCTCCTCTGGATGTGTCACTGGCTTTGGCCAGGGTGGGTCCTCGCAGCTCTGGATTTTGGGAGATGTTTTCATCAGGGAATACTATGCCGTCTTTAATGCCCAGTCTCAGTACATTGGTCTGGCCAAGTCAGTGTAATCAAAGTAGTAATCTCAGAAATACTCTAAGCATATATTTTCCCAGCCTGTGGGAGTTCATGCAAACAGGAGCTTGTGGAAAATGTTTGTGAACATGTAACTGGCTTTGCATTAAATAGATTATGGCAACAATGTAAAGCATTCTGTGTACTTGTGTGTGTGTGTGTGTGTGTGTGATTGTGTGTGCCAAGTTGGACCTTTGTGGCTATCAGCTCTTATCACACATCAGTACAAAAAAGTAGTTTTGTGTTGCGCTGAAATGTCACAGGAACAGGAATCAGTCCAATGTACTCACGTATTCACTCGACCTTTTACAAAGGATCTAAAAGTTCCAGCTTACTTGCGTAAAGAACAAAAAGGCAAAAGAAAAAAATATCGAGCAGCTCTCAGAATAAAAAAGGGCAGCGCCACTGACGCTGAAGAAAACGATAAGGACAAACACTGATAGAACAGAAGATAACCTGATGACATGATCTCACCACTCTGCTGCTATCTCAACCTGTGAACATGAGGATGGAGAAGTCTCAAACGCAGACAAAACACACGCTTATTATGATCATAGCATCAACTGTTTTAATGACGTTAAGATTTCATTTCTCGTAATGCCAGTAATTTTTATTAACAGCACATTATAAACACTTAAAGTCACATTGTTATGATCAGATATTACAGTTCATTCAAGTTTTGGGATACAAAAGAATCATTATTAATCTAGTCTCATGTAGGTCCAAAAATAATGGATCGTACATTTTTCCATAATCCTTCTCTGCCTGGTGGTTAAAGGATCTTTCAATCTTTACACAGTAAACTGACACATACAGAAAAACCTTTCCAAAACACATTGATGTGAGAATTAAAGCAGGTCAGACATTAAAATCTGAAAACTCAAATTCACGGTTGGATTGCCAGTGTGGAGTATTCCACCATCCCAGCATGCTCTATGTCAGCGGCTCCTGCTCGTGCTTTGTGCATCCTCACATTTGCATACACCTCTTCAGGCTTCTGCAGAGCTCTGAAGTCCACCATTGTGTAGACTATCCCACCCATTTCCTAGAAGAGACACAATTTGCCAAGAGACGGTGTTTTAAGGAAGTTTAAAGCATAAACATGTCTCACATTTAACATGATAATGAGTCACAGAGACTGCGTGTTCCCGGTTTAGCACCTACCGACGCTTCTTGCTTCAATGAGTCACAATGAGTTTTTCCATATTTGTCTACAAAGAAAATAGCACAACTTCACATTATATATCCATTTCATAAAAAAAGGGAACAATATATTTTTAATCATAAACTTTGGCAGACAGTCTGATCTTAGTGACAATCATTTTCAGGAAACTGCTTACCCGACTGTTTACATTTTGCCCTGACTCTGCAGCAAACAATGCCAGTCACTAAAGTGATGAACATCATCACTGTAATCGACACAATGACAACCAGTGGTAATCCAAAACTCCAGGAGACTCTGAAAAGGAACAGAGCACAAAAATGAAAAACTCTTCATGCTTTTTTTTCCTGTCAGGAAGAACAATTTGACAATGAATCAGCAACAAAAATGAGTAATGTGCAGAGTGAACACCTGTTGCTGTAACTGTGGTCCTCTGCTGCAGCGGGCCCAGTGGAGTCTGGGAGTGTTGTTGAGGTACCGGGGGCTGTGATGGTTCCTGTGATCGGAGGCTGTGACTGGCTGAAGTGATGTGAAACCTCTGGAAAATGCAAAAGTAACAAAGAAGAATTCAAATAAAATGTATCTTGAAATACTGCCAGTAAAAAAAATGAAAAAACAACCGTTTAAATTTACAATACATTTTTCCCTAAAGCATTATTACTCCACAGGCCATTGCAGGAAACAAATTAATAAGAATACTTACCAGACAACTCTACATAGTAGTCGCTGTAGATCTGGTTTGGGGTTCCTAGCACTACACATCTGTAAAAGCCTCCATCCTCAATTTGCACATTTGATATTCTAAATTCAATCCAGCCGTCTTTTTCAGTTTTGGTCACTCTTCCTTTCAGTAATTCACAGGTATACCCCGAACTGTCCAGCAGCTTGTAGCAGCCTCCTGGATACAGTTTACAGCAAGACTTCTTATAGCTGTTGTAAAATGAAGGAAACGAGAGTCTCAGGTAAATCTGGTCAAACCCATTACTCTTCTGCTGTCCTTTTAGATGAGGGATATCTGGAAAACAAACAGTTGTCAATACACCTTCACAGTCACTGAAAAACAGAGAACTGGAAATAGTGGAGTTAGTTTTTTGGGTTTTTTGTCATACATCATACCTAATAAAAGGATAAAAACAAAGGAAAATTTCATCTTCACTGTGTCGCTCACTGAGCCTCAGGACTCGTTGACAGTTTTGATCTCTTGCCGGAGGATTAAAGGCTCCTCCTAAAGTGGTAAGAAGAGGAAGTTGTCTGTGCAACAGCTGGAGGGCACAAAGACGGGCTCCTCACGAGGCTCTGGGAATTGTTGTGGGACACAACTGTGGCACACAATTCACTGACTGCTGGTTTTAAAGTGTGTTTAGTGTTCACACATTGGAAATGGATGCAGGGAGAGAATCCAAATTATATTTCAGCCATTTTGAAAAGTATTCAAAATAATTTCATATTACCCCCAAAGGCAAATGCTTGTCTATTATTTCATGCTATGAGTTACACATGAAAATAGTCACTTTAGAAGCTCATCATATTGCATTATTTTAATGGGAAAAGGCCACATTCATTAGTGAATCATAATAGGACTCATTTGACAAATGTGACATTTACTAAATAAAATGTGTATTTTTTTTCACATGGGTTCAATAATAAAATAAAACCAACTGCATGAAACACATGCAGTTGGTTGTATTTGATTTTGCATCAGACACACTCAGTAGGAGACTGATTAAGCTGGTTCAGTTTTGATGTAACACTTTATTACACCATGTGTTCCTGTCATTGCATTAACCTTTAATTCAACCTCCAATACTGTTGAAAATGTTGACACATAATGTGATTTTTGTTAGCACATTATAATGTGCATTAAAATTACAACTATGCTCACCAGCCACTTTACATGGTGCACCTATTCAACTGCTCTTTAACACAATATTTTATCAGGCTATTTCACCATAGCAACTCAGTGCATTTAGGCATGCAGGCATGCTCAAGACGGCCTGCTGAAGTTCAAACTGAGCATCAAAATGGGGAAGAAAGATGATTTAAGTGACTTTGAACATGGCTGGATGTCAGAGGAGAATGGCTGGACTGCTTCAAGCTGCCACGATGCAACAGTAGGGATGCAACAATTCACAGCGGCACACTAAAATTGGACAACAGAAGATAGTTATTTCTGGATTGTAGAGACAAAAAAAACATGGATACATCCTGCCTTGCATCAGTGGTTCAGGCTTTTGACAGTGGTGTAATGATTGGGGTGTGCGCTTATTTTCTTGGCACATTTTAGGCCTCTTAGAACAATTTAAATACCACAGCCTGCCTGAGTATTGCTGCTGCCTATGCCCATGTCTTCATGACCATAGTTTACCCATCTTCTGATTGCTGCTTTCACCAGGATAATGCACCACGTCACAAAGATCAGATCATCTGAAACTGGTTTCCTGAACTTAATGAGTTCACTGTAATCAAATGGCCTCCACAGTCACCATATCGCAATGCACTAGAGTAATTGGACGGACTGGACCAATAAAGCACCTGTGGTGGAACGGGAGATTCACATGGATGTGCAGCTGACAAAACTGCACATAATGTCCATATTGACATTATGTCAATATGGATCAAAACTCTGAGGAATGTTTCCAGAACCTTGATGCATTTACATCATGAAGAATAAAGGGAGTTCTGAAGGCAAAAGGGGTCCAACCCAGTTCTAGAAATTTGTACCTAATAAAGTGGCCAATGCATGTACTTGTATAGGATATTTTAAAGCAGATACCAACAATATCAAATCATCCTGAGTAAACTGCAGACATGCATGTATAAAGTGATTTATTTGGTGTCAGCTTTTAGCATATTAAACACTTTATACTCAAATCAAATCAAACCATGTCTTCCATTACATAACAGAAGACAAACGCAAAATGTATGTACATATTATTATGTAAACACAATTTTGTGGCATTCTATTAATTTACTTATCTTATTACAGATCAAAAATAAACCATGCCATTTCATTTCATTTAAAAACTAATATGTTCATTTGGACATTTTCAATAACATAAGCCATTTTATCATTTTCTAATAACATTGTCTTGCAGATGGAAGCTGTTGAGATACATATATAAAAAATCAGTTTGAATAATCAAAGAAAAGATGAGCATTGCTCAAATGAACTCTTAAATGCACAGTACCTATGTTTAAATTAGAAGCAGTGGGTGCAATAATCTGAATTTACAAGAAGCTATTGATCTTAACTGATGCAGCCACCCCGAGCAGGTGATGCTGGGAAGGACATAAGGCGTTTATACTTCACAGCCAGCTAGATGCATAAATAAGTTGAGGTCACTGTTCTGTTAGCTCATAGTGGTTTGTATTGGTCCTCACTTGTGCACACTTGCACCCCTATTCATTGGCGAAAGTAATGACATCATAGCGGATTCCCTGTTGCTGCAGCTGTTCCAGCTGCTCAGGTGTAGCTTCAGTGTAGACCGTCTGGGTCTGTGCCATGGCTGCATCTGCTACAGCTGCAAGAACAAAGATCATCAGTATGCTCCCGGGATGCTATAATTACCATACACTTTCATAATGCTGATTTCATACTTTTAGGCTTTATTGATGATGAACCTAATATTATAAATAAAGGATGCTTTAACACATTGATAATGTATGTTCATCACTTTCAAAAGCATTTGTATTTCAAGAATTTCATGCTATCCTTCAAAGTCTATAAGCTGACTTGTGTACATCTAAAATGCTCTAGCTTTCCTGAAGAAAACTTATAGTGCATTTGGGGGAAAACTATCTAAAAAGTTAGGGCTGAATATCAAACGTGCACTCTCGTAAGAACCAACCTGTGACAGCAGAGTGGGCAGCAGCCTCCAGATCATCAGCATTCACGATTTGTTGATCTGAGCTGACGGGTAGGTACTGGATCTGACCGTCATGACTTACAGCAATCTAAGCATATAAAGAACATGGAATGAAATAAAAACCTTTCATTGCAGAGATTTTTTTTTTGAGTTTTCTGTTTCAATTTAGCAAATCAAGTGTAGTTTAAGGGGCCAGTGTGAAAGTTTTAGTGGCATCTAGACGGTGTAATCAGCTCACTGCACTCGCTTTCTAAGTGTGTAGGAGAACCTAGACTGGCCATCACTTCCAAGTAAAAATGCAAAAGTCTCTAAAGTTGGAGTTACACGTAATTACACACTAATAACAAATTATCAATATTTTATTTAATTTCTGCAGAAATTCCAGATCCCGCTCTATCCTGCAGAGCATGTTTTAGATTTTAAATCTGTCTCACCTGTTGCTCTTGAAGAATGGTTCTGTCATGCTCATACTGGATTATCTGTCCGTCTGCCATCTGAGGGCCAGTTAGAGAACCAGTTACAACTAAGGGCAATATTCTCACTCTTAAATACTGCATACATACGCATCAGTTAGGTAGCAAATCACTAACCTGTATGTGGTTGCCATCAGCTACTACTACATACTCTTGAGGAATTAAGTGCTGAACTCCATCCTGTGAGATGATATACTGGACCTGAAAAAGGACATGGGACAAATAAGGTAAGATAAACGCTAATACATGTGATGAAATTTTTTGATCGATGTTTTTTCTAGTTTTGCCCTTTGCATGAACAGTACTGGATATGTTATAGCAAAAATACTCACAGCACTATTTTTAAAGCATATTCCCCTAACTTTTTTTTTTTTTTTTAAGTTCCCTTAACTTTTTAAAATAGCTCTTACCTCAGTTACCTGGTTGTCTCCTGTCATCAGTTGCTGAACCGTCTGACCATCTATGGTGGTTATCTGCTGGATGTATGCACCTTCCTCCTGATTAACGCAAAGTTAAAAGTATTAATTTATAAAATGCTGACTGATTATGCATGCAAAAGCATCCCATTTGGGAGAATACATTACATGTACATTGGTTGTACAGTGTGAAAGCTGTTACCTGGTCTGATAGTGCCTGTTCTTGAGCTACAATGATGTGCTCTTGTCCCAGAGCCTGATGTCCCTGCAGGGCTGATGTACACAGACAAATACACACACGATAAACGCACGTTAACATTGTGTATAGTTTTTTGGCTTTGTTCTACAATGCAAATGGCTTCTGTTTATGGACTTTTGACCCCTAATACCTATCACATATATATTGTTACTAGTTGGCTTGTATGATCATGTGTTTCTTACACTGTAATGTTGCTAAGGCCTCCTCATCACTGTTGACTATTATGGTTTGCTGAGATGCAGTGGCACGGTTTTTGCGAGCAGGATTATCCTGATTATGAAGACGCTCCATGTGAAACTTCAGATGGCCATTACGATTAAACCTGAGATTATGGAGAAAAGAAAAACAAAAAAAAAAACACTTACATTACTAGCTGTTCAGTACCCCTACTGTCTAATGCAGCGGTTCCCAAAGTGTGGCCAGCTAAGGTATTACAGGCTGTTTATAGCCAACAGCCTGTGTTGTTTGTTATTTAAAATCAAATTTTCAAAGAAATTCATCACTTTCTCTCGTAGCCCTCTAGCAAGGAAAATTTTACAGAACGGCGCTAACAGAAAACTGGGGGGGGGGGGGGGGGGGGGGGGGGCCCCCGGTGGTTTTTTTTGTTTTCCCCTTTACTTTTTGGGTATCACGGGTTTTTTAAAACAAGGCAAAGGGTTCC
>VUQK01003258.1:27383-41165 GCA_015106715.1 Bujurquina vittata | reverse complement strand
TTGTATTCTCCTGACTGATACCTTTTGATAATGAGGTCCCTTTAACTCTTTGTAAGCTGTCGGGAAACCTTGGCTTCTGCTGTAGGAGGCAACTAAGTAAATCCTACAAGTAAAATTCTACTATGACAACTGAACTTTATTTGAAGTTAATTAGAGTCTCTTTAATTCAAGGTGTGTACTCAGGAATAATGAAGGCTGTGATTAAATCAATAGGTGATTCAGCAAAGTATTAGTTCAAGGGTGTGCACACTTGCACTTATGGTTAAAAATAAAGAGTCTCAGTGTGTGTAAGTGTTTTAGTGAATAATTAATACTGCTGACAGGGTTAGGTTGTTTTCACAGAAAGTTTATTGCATTGATAGGCAAGACTTTGATAGAACAATTTAGGGATACATCAACATATTAGTATCGATTGATAATTGCCTTGATGACTTCCACCAGCCCATCTCAAAGAAGATGGTAATCACTGATACTAGTGTATGATATCTATCTGTTGTATCACATCAATTACACGCTGGCTAAATATTCAAACGTAAAGTTATGAATGAAAGCAAAACAAACAAAGACACATTGGCTGTTAGCCAGCTTCAACTTTTGATCATATCAGTATCAGCCAAGAATATATTTGTTGCATCCCTGCAAAAATTATTAAGTCTCATAAATAATTTATGTGTAGGAGACATACCTTGTCTTCCAGTGCAAGTAACTGGCTCTAAAGCCATTTTCAGAAAAACACACAATAATTTTACAAAACAAATACGTTTGAGACAAAAATAATGTTAGGAATTGCTATAAATACCAAAATAATCCAATACTGTATAAAGTCTGAACCTGTCAGACACGATAATTGTTTTGCAGCTCTGGAGTCCAACCTGGAGCACTGTTAAGAATAATTATATTGTGGTTGTAGGTATCAGATTTTAGGCCACCATAACCATCAGTTCACAGACAAACAGACTGAGGGCAGGGCAGTGCCAAACATTGCAATTTGCTTTAGCGTACTGGGTATTTGGCACATTTTTAGGCCAGCGCTACATATTTTATAACCAGTATGATTGAAAGCCAATAATTCACATCCCAGAATACATCAAACAGCAGTTGCTACACACAAACAGTCACATTCTCTCAGGCAACAGCTGGGAGAAATGGGTGCTGCAACATGACAATACCCAGCTCAGTCACTGTGTAATCAGTAGCGAGTGCCTGATGAGCACTTGAGCAGGTCATATTTGACATAGCCAACCCGGTCCACCTGCCTGCGCGAATTCATCCGCCAGTAGAAGCGTTCCCGGCAGAAGTAGATGTTACCTAAAAGAGAAACAATAAAGTTAACAGAATGAAAACAAGGACCAAAGTCTGTTACTGCTGTTTGCTGAGAAGATACTTAGATTTTTCATTTTATTTACCTTGGTACTGGAAAACATCATGAGCATCATTAGGGACACCACCAAAGACAACATCAGTAAACTTGGGGTAGCCCTTGTCGATTGTCTGGGCCTTCACATCAAGCCTGTTTGTGTCAAACAAAATAATCAGAGAGAGTGTCGTTAAAAATGGATAAAAGAAATATGAGTCAGTCTTCTCTTATATACAACTGTGGCTATGATACCTGCAGCTGAATTACAAATTTAAATAGACTAAAGGCTCATTTCTAACCCACCTCCAGAAGTTCTCCCCACTGAAGAGCAGCACTTTGCCTTTCCCCCTCTGCAGTGAACCCTCCACCTTCTGAATGGTGTTAGGCAGACCAAGCTTCTCAATGCTGCGGGGACCCAGAACGTTCTGCCCTGTGTACACCCAGAATCGGTTCCCTGCAGAAAGAAAATGATAATTATTAGACCGTCACCGCTGTTGGGTAATCTTTTAGTGGCTTGCTAAACATTTTATGAGGGCTCATTACCTGAGAAGAAGTACAATTTCTTAGTCAGACTGTCCTCAAAGGCAGAGTCAATAATAGCTGGCAGAGCTGGCCACTTGTTAGAAATAGAAAAGGGCCCTTTGACTTCTGCATTGCTCTTGCCAGACATCTTCCAGTAGTGTCTATGGATGGACAAGTAAAAATAAACACTTCAGCATTTCTTGTGCTCAGACATCTTGTTTTTGCTTATTTGACAAAGAAGAATGGGATAAGGAAAGAGGAATAAATTGCTCACCCATCCTTGAAGAAATGCAGTTCTCCCTCAAGCACAGTGATGGTGTCAAATTTGTCCAACTTGCAGGCATCTTTGGTCGGATCCACAGGTGTTTCGGTGGTAGTGGTGGTGGGTTCAGTGGGATCAGTGGGCTCAGTGGGCTCAATGGTAGGGGGGTTGGGATGAGGTGGGGTAGGATCAGGGCCTGTTTTACTTCCTGAAAAAAAATGTTGAATGAGAAATATTAAGTTACACTTGTTAGACACTTGTTAGACTTGTAAACATATTTGATGCAGTACAGTAAGATTATGTGCTTACCATAGAGATACTGAATGCCTTCAATGTCATCTCTATGCAAGGGGAAGCCTTCAAGATAGCGGTACATGGGGAACATGAGAGCTTCTCTAATGTTGGAGTGATCCAGACCAAGAGCATGTCCAAACTCATGGGCAGCCACCAAGAAAAGACTATAACCTGTAACACATACATTAAATATTATTAACGAATAATGATGCATTTTAACCTCCTCTTTTCCCCCTCTATCTTTTGTTTATTACTCACCGTTGTCAGGACAGAAGCCCCATTTCTTGTCATCGTCATAGCTGTCAGTGGTACTGCACCACAGCTTGCCATCTTCTCGACCCTCGCTTGTGCATGAGTTATACTCCTTACCCAGGAACACAAAGGGGAAGTGGCAGGGCTCTCCCTCAGAATTTCCACCAATTACAGCTATGTCTGGATAAACAGAGACATAAGAGCAGCAGTTAAACAAAAATTAACAAGCCACTGTGGCAACACTCCACAGCATTTATGCATTGTGGTTTATGTCCCTTACCACGACTGGGACAGAATCCGAATTTCTTGTCATTGTCAAAGTTGTCTGTGGTGGCACACCAGCGGTAACCATCACTGCGGCCCTCTGTGGTACAGCCTTCATACTCTTCCCCCAGAAAGATGAAAGGGAAGACGCATGGAGATCCTTCTGAATTTCCTCCATATGTGTATAGAACTGTCAGGATGAGAAAGAATAAAGGAGTCAGCATGTCACAAAAGCAAATCCCCTCCTATCTGGGTGACCTGTGACCTGTGATTTGCCTTGGAGAATTCACTGTGAAGCTTACGTTCACTTGGGCAGAAGCCGTATTTCTTGTCGTTGTCAAAGTTAGCTGTGGTGGCACACCATGGCAGGTTGTCTGTACGGCCCTCTGTGGTGCAGGAGGAGTAAGATTCACCCTCAAAAATAAAGGGGAAGTGGCACATGGCACCCTCTGCATTTCCGAAGCGAGTCTTCACAACTTAGTAGACAGAAAAGACAGTACGTTTAACTAAACATGCACTAGGGGGAGACAAATGCTTGTTGCTGGTGGAGACACATTTCGTTTCTTATTACCTGGTCCTTTACCGAGGGTCCAGTACTCATCATCGTCAAAGTGGGCATCTCCCTGGATACCCTCGCCAGGGGGGTAGGCATGAGCTAGGAGACCATCCTTACCATCAAATGGGTATGGGTCTCCGTGGTCTAAATAGAAATTTACATTGCACATTAATGTAAAAAGTATTAATGTATAAAGTTTATATGCTGCTATGTGGCATCAGCACATATAAAACAAACCAAATGACCTTCATAAAGCACATACCCTGTTTTCCAAATGATATCATGATGTCAGCTGTGCCGTCAAAGAGGCGGGTAAAAGTCAGAGGTGTCACATCACTCCACACTTTAAAGGCTCTGGCAAATGCATCGTCAATGACAGCGCTATCCATGTCTGGAGAATAGTTCAGGATCCTGTGGAGGAGATCAGAATGACACATGCCATACACTTAGTGATATGGTATCATCAGAAACTTTATTGCACAGTGCCCACCTCTTGCATTACAATTCAAAGCCATCATAATGTCACTGACTCTTTTTCTTTGCTCACCGGTAAGTGACGTCATTGTGGTCCCACTTGAGGTCTCCATCAAAGGTTTTATAGTTGGCAACATCAGGAACCCCGCAGCGAGGCTGTTTCATGGCATTCAGGGTTGGCTTATCCAGCTCTCCAGTCTCCTCCAGCCCCAGCTGCCTCTGAAGCCTCAACAAAGCCTTAGAGGTGGACACCATAGACTGGAAGCCACTGCGCTGCACAGTGTTCATGTAGCCAAATTTCTTTAGGTAATTCTGCAGGAGAACATGACAAAACAACATGATTGTTTAGACAGCAAGCTTTGTCCCGACATTTGATGACATCCGCTCTTATTGTTACAACCTTTCTGTAGATAAGTAATTAACAATAGGTATCTCTGTTCCCATTGTTATTTTCCTGCAAACCTTGATTATATCTGCTTATGGAATTTCAGTCTATAAAAATAAAATTTCCATCATACTCACTTCTGCCAGCTCCGTATCAGTCATGTTTTTGAGAATGTCTCCTGGAAAGGTGACAAAGACAGACTTCAGGGGAAGGCTCCATCCATCTTGCATGCTTATCCCCAAAAGTAAACACACAACTAAAGTGCAGTATCTCATGGTGAGATCTACTGTAGGCTTGTGCAAAATGTAACAAAAATATTTAGTAAGAGCTTGCAGTCAGCAAGTACTCAGACTAAAAAAAAAAAAGAGTTTAAAATGATTCTCCTTTGAAGATCAATTGTGCTGCAGCCTTGGCTTCCTTCTTTGTTTTGAGGCTCTTGGTGTAGTGGCTCTGCCTTGTGCTGCTGGTTAGGGTTAGGGAACCTTGTATTTATACATCAAGCGTCTTAGTCACTTAACCTCGTTCCCGCCTACTTAACCTCATTCCTCCTACATCTTGACAGACTGCATTGGTTGAATGAACCTGGGGAATTTCCAAAATATCCAGTTTTAGCTTTACCTCACAATGTCCATAAAAGTACTTATTGTACTTTTGCAGACTGGAAGTGTGTGTTACCAAATGATAACTGGCAAGGCAATGCCAGATGAGACCAGTTTTGGCAAATAACAATGCTTGCTTCACATTATATTACATCAAAAAAAAAAAAAATGCACGATGCCAGAAAACCCACAAAAATAATTTGGAAATGATAAAGTACCATTCAAAATGTCGTCATAAATACTTGTATAAAACATTTAAACATAAGCCATTAAACAAAAATTAAATGGTTAAATTTGAACAGTGAACAGTGTTTTTTTCATGCCATATTTTTAAAGCATACCACACTCATCATGGGACCCACCCAGACACTTCTGTTATTTTGCCTCAAATTAATGATATAAAAAGATTGTTAGTTCCACTTTTTTTCATGTATACAACCTTGTTTCCTCTTTCTGTAAAGCTGATACCAAAGGAAACATCAAACTAGGTCAAGCCAAAAGTAAGCTCATCCTGAAAATTCGGAAAGAAATTTTTTGCTGTTGCTTTAATGATTTCTTGTACTTGCTGCATTAAATGCTTTTATTTATCATGACAAATGGTTGAAGCAATTACAAAATCAGTGCACACATAGATTTGCTCCTTTAGCAGTCTTGCAGAGTTTTTATTTATTTATTTTTTTTGCTCTTCAGATTTTTGGGAACTACCTGCTTCATCATCACTATACACAGCTGCTGATGTAACGTCTCCAATTGCTTTATCCCCAGAATGACTAAATTCATTAGCAATCACTTAGATGTTCTGTTGGGAAACAGGGATTACGTCAACTGTTTGTGTATTTCTCCCACAAAGAGGATCTTACTTTGCTAGCTCTTATGCACATATCAATTGCATAACAATTTGAGCCATGAGTGAAAAACACCAAAACACAGATACAAATTCTCAAGAACAACTTGTGTGTTAATCTCTAGTATTGAGAGTGCCAACTGTGTGCACTAGTGTGTGAATGCTGAACTCTGAAATGCTGATATTTTTGGAGATGTGACTATCAAAGTGGGAGAGAATGTGTCTCAGCCAGCATGTCATGATTCACTTGTTCCCACATGAATGGTCAAGACGGCAGATATGGAGCTTTTTTTCTTTCTCTCTTTCTCAGTGAACACAGAGTAAGTAACAGTAGTTCACTGTTTGCACAGTGAACTACTGTGCAAACATGTTTATTGTACTTAGTGCCTCCACTGATGCAGATGCATCAGTGGAGTGCAGTCCAGATGCAGATGCAGGGAAATTTGCAAAGTCAAAATATCCTACAGTATGTAAAGCAGAGAGGGTAAGCCCTGATCAAGTGCCACAGAATAGCGGTTTAGTATATCAGGCATGTGGCTATAAGAGCAATTGGCTATAACTGGAACTAGAATGCGTTTTAAACTTGTAATTGCAAAGAATCGTGTGTCTCACAGATATTTTGGTGGGTTGCCTTTTATGGTAAAGAAAATGCTGTGCGTAATGTATAAGTGAAGAGGAGGATTGAAATTTTGGACCTGTGGTTTGATGAGGTGTTTTCATGGCTTCCTGGCGTGGTTGATTCTTCACACACTTTGCCACACACACATCCTTTGTTTGCTATTTGCTAACATATTGTTGAAGCATCTCAGAAATTATGTCATCTTCCTCATTAAGAACACATTTGTAATTCTACTTCTGCAATTTGTTATGTTTTCCCGCAAACAGCAACAGCAATGGTATACAGCTGTCACACATCAGTAGAATCTAAGTAGGCCAACAGACTTCAGGACATAATAATAAAAAATTAAAAAAACTTCTGGTCTTCTTATTTAACAAAAAATAGGCCAAAATTCAGAAACAGTGTGTGAAAAACTACTGTAAGTACATCCTCACTATTAAAAGAAGAAAACACAAAAGGCTCAGGACCATGACCATGTAGGTAAGTAGCCAAGGAGGCATGATATCAGCAATAATCAACATCAATCTGGAAAGGTTTATAAGACTATTTTCAAACAATTTTATAGTCCATCATTGAACAGTGAAAAAGTGGAGAAACAACATGGCAGCACAGCTTAGGTTTGCAAAATTGCACCAGACAAACCACAAGACTTCTGAAACAATATCCTTTGGACCAACAAGACCCAAGTGCAGATGTTTGGTCATAATGCACAGCAGCAGGTTTGGAGAAAACCAAACACAGCATATCAGTACAAACATCAACTGTCAAGCACAATAGTGATGATTTGGGTTTGTTTTGCAGCCACGGGACCTGGACACCATGCAGTCATTTAGTTGACCTTGAACTCCTCTGTATACCAAAGTATTCTAGAGCCAAATATGAGGCCAGCTGTCTGACATCTGTTGTATACAACAGGACAATGATCCCAAGCACAGCAGCAGATCTACAGCAGAAAAAGAAAACAATCAAGGTGCTGCAATGGCCCAGTCAAAGTCCAAACCCGAACCTGATTGAAATGCTGTGCAGGACCTTAAGAGTGCCGTGCATAAACTAAATGCCACAAACCTCAATGAACTGCAACAACACTGGAGAGAAATGTGGGCCAGAATTCCTTCACAATGATGTGAGAAACTGATAAAGTCATACAGATAACAATTACTTCTAACTGATAAAGTTGTTATCGCTACAATAGTGGTTCTACAAGCTATTGGGTCACAGGGTTTTCATGCATTTTGTTAAATAAATAATGACATGAAGCAGTATGTGTTGTAGTTAATCTCAGGCTGTATTTAAATAATTTTATTACTGTCTGGATGAGTATAGTCAAACGATAATTGTTATTTCCATTTATAGTTATTTATATTTGGCTGCAGGGCTCTATTCTGGGACTTGCCCACCCTTCTAAGAGCATAAAGTATTGAGCACAGGGGACACACTTCCCTGCCGTTCCACGAGCATACATTAAAAAAGGGAGAACAGCAGCCAGACCCCAATTACAACAATTACAAAAGATATGTAATTAGTCACAAAGGAGATGGAGGTGGGTTTCAAAGTGGCTTGGAGGTGGCCAGCAACTGCAGGCAGACTGAAGCGGGCTACATAGCACACCCTAAAGGAAATTTGCCAGTTGAAGGTGTAGAAGAGTATCAGCTGAGCCATTAATTTATATGTGCTGGCATATGTGCTGAGACAAGCTGAACTGCCAGGATTATAGGTGAGCTTGACTTTTGTGGCCTTCTTGAACCAACATTATGCTGGATTTGATTTAAGAAGGATACAAAATCTCAGGTTCATTCATTTTAGGATGTGTGTTGACTTTACTGACTCTTACTACAAAAAAGTTATTCTTACCAACAAATGTGACTGGAAATGGATTGAAAAATCTAACAATAAATATCTTATCTTCAGAAATGTGTTTAACTTACAAAATAATACCAGCTATATTGTAGTTACATTGCATGCACTGATATGCAATATCTTTTGTTCCACGTTTCATCCAGAATAAAGCAGCAAAAGCTGACTCAAATTTTTCTTTCATTTGATCATCTAAACATGATCTAAAGGTTGTTTCTGCTTATATGTAGCTCCTGAGACGGTTCCCAGATCGCCTTTCAAAACATCTGCCACTGATTTTACATGGCGTCAAAGTTTTAATGAATGTGGCTCCATGTATTTTAACAAATGCCACATTTCATTAGGTTTCACCACTCTGCTCCCAGAAAGACATCTGCCTGAGAACCTCGAATGCATTTTTGCATGGCATTCTTCCAGAAATTGCCCCCATTCACAGAACAGCCTGTTGGCACACATATGTGCCCATATGAGGTGGCCAAGTGCGTCAGCACAGAACTGGATAATATCAGAGTGGAGCTGCAAGACCTTCACAGCTAACGTGGGTTGGATTTTTATGATTAGGTTAGCCATCCAAATGGTTAAGTTATGCAAAACAAAAAGTCATATGTGGCCTCCGTATATTTTTCCTGGGGCTGCTAAAACATACACACAGGCAGATACTGTAAAACACTATTCTATAGCCAGGAACGGTTTTGAATGCTGGCATTTAAGGTCAGTAGTAGCTTGAGGAGAAAATTGAGATTGTGTGCAGAGCCTTGCATTTGAAAAAGTCTTTCAACAAAGTGTAACTCATACCCTCATTTTCTTTAGCCAGCCTGGATTCAGTGTTTGCAGTTTTGCAACTTTGCCCTTAATTGTTAACATGCCATGTTTAGTTTCAAAGTGCCTTGTTAAAGCAAAGTGTTTATGTCTTATGGTATGTTTCTAGCAGCCAGTTCACTTCCTGTCTGCCACAATTGATGTGGGCCCTTGGCTGGCCTTCTTTTTCAGCTGTGTTGTATTTTATGACGACTAGCTTGTTGACTTTGTGGCGGGACTCAGAGGTTGTGCAACACACAGGACCATCACTTGGTTTGATGTGGAGGAAATGTAACCTCATCACCATGTCCAGGTACTTTACACAGCCCTTGCTGAGTCTGCTGAGCCTTGCAGTTATTTTGGGAATGGTTTTGTTTTTATACCCCAGTAAACTCTCACACCAGTTTATTTTAGTTTTCCAAGAGTGCCTCTTTATTTTCACAGTTTAATTTCTGATTGCTCTGTGTTCTTCACTTCATTACTACAATAACAATGAAATGAAAACAGTAATAACCAGTGTGTCTAATATATTGTTTCTGAATATCTGCAACACTCTATAATTATTCAAGATACTATGCATGCGTGTGGCACACTAAGACTATTATAGCACAACACACAAAACAAATGACACAACCAAAACAAAAAATGATTAAAACAAGCCAACGACAGGGGCGGAAACCACGTTATGCCTTCCAAGCCCTCAAGGGTCACTCATATAATAGCTTGTCTGTAATGAGTCATAAGTCAGCGTGAAATGCTTGGCAGAAATAATTCCATGAAAAAACTTTACAGAGTTGCCATAAACTTGGATACAGTCATATGGATGGGAGTGTAGGAGCACAGAAGGCTGCAGCTTTGACTCATGTCTCCCTAGAACAGTAAACAGGAGTAATAATTCTGCTTCATCAGTTAGAATCAGAATCTAGGCCATTAGTCATGTTTGGGGACATTTCACGCTTAATGTTGCAACATTTTTTCACACCATCCTTTAGTGTAAAAATAAAATAAAATGTTGCAAAGATTAGGAGATAGAAAATTTTTATTCCAGCTTAGAACAAACAGTGAAGCAATTAACATATAAAGAAGAATATCTACAGCGTTAAGGATTTCACGTACTGAAAGAGCAATAATAGTGATGCTGACAATCTGCAGAGTAGTATGTCAGTCCAAAATAAACAACAAAAAACACTTGAGTTAAAAATCATATATGGGAATAAAATATATTACATTTATATTTTAATATGTATATATATTATGGTTGAGCTTGATCAATGCAGTTTAAACCTGCATACCATGCACTTACAGACAAAGTGATGAAAACTACAGTCATACACTTCCCCTGTGCCTGCTCAGGTACTCTACAGGATTGGGACACACCGGCACTGATGAGTGAAACAGGATATGACAATAACTCTCAGACCAGCATGGACGTATTACACTGAGTTTTGCAAATATATTGCCAAAGCGTTTGCTCGTCTGCCTTCACACGCATATGAACATGAGTGACTTCCCATTCTTAATACGTAGTGTTTAATATGATGTCGCCCCACCCTCCCAGTCCTCTGGGAAAGCTTTCCACAAGGTTTAGGAGTGTTTATGGGAACTTCTAACTATTCTTCAAGAAGCACATTTGTGAGGTCAGATACTGATGTTGGAGGAGAAGGCCTGGCTCACAGTTTCTGCTCTAATTCATCCCAAAGGTGTTCTATCAGGTTGAGGTTACTCTGTGCAGGCCAATCAAGTTCTTCCACACTAAACTGACACATCTATGTCTTTATGGCCCTTGCTTTGTGCACAGTCATATTGGAACAGGCAGGGGCCATCCCCAAACTGTTCCATCAAAGTTGAGAGCATGAAATTTTCGAAAATGTCTTGGTATGCTGACGCATTAAGAGTTTCACTGGAACTAAGGAGCTGAGCCCAGTTCCTGAAAAACAACCCCACACCATAATCCCCCCTCCATCAAACTTTACACTTTGCACAGTGCAGTCAGACAAATGCTGTTCTCCTGGCAACCGCCAAACCCAGACTCATCCATCTGATTGACAGACGGAAATGCTAATCTGAAGGCCACATGAAGTTTGGTGGTCTGTAGTGATTGACTCTGCAGAAAGTTGGTGACCTCTGCCCACTATGCACCTCAGCATCCACTCTGTCATTTTATGTGGCCTACCACTTCATGGTTGAGTTGATGTTGTTCCAAATTAATTCCACTTTTTTAATAATACCACTAACAGTTGACTGTGGAATATTTAGTAGCGAGGAAATTTGCACAGGTGGCATCCTATCACGGTACCACACTGGAATTCACGTTGCTCCCGAGAGCAACTCATTCTTTCGCAAATGTTTGTAGAGGCAGTCTGCATGCCTAGGTGCTTGGTTTATACAGCTGTGGCCATGAAAGTGATCGGAGCACCTGAATTCAATGGTTTGGATGGGTGAGTGAATACCTTTGGCAATATAATATGCCTTTCACTGTGACATTATTTGAGAACCAATATATTAGCTCTTTTAAAATATCAAGAGAGTATGAAGTGAGATGCATACTTTTGTTTATGTCTTTATTAGTGACATGAAACAGCGAGTGAGCAAAGGACAAAAGGGCCACAGCAGGAAGTGAACTGTGTACCCTGTGGTATATAGTCACGCCTTGACTCCTAGGGCACCATACAGCCCCAGGGAGATATAATTTTAAATAATACTGCAGGCACTTGGTATGAAGTGGTGTAATTATATAATATCACTAAAAAGAAACAGACCAGTTTGGCTGAGCGCCTTTAGTGGGGGCAGACTATGTCTGCTGCCACCGCAGAACAAGTTAAGGCAGGCGGAGTAATGTTGACTTTAAGGACAGCCATCTTTCACCACCACCATTAAAAGCTAATTACTCTCAGTCACAAGCAGTGGCCTTCATGGGCGGGTGCCAACCAAAGTACAGCCACAAGGAGTGACACCATGCGCTATGGTGGGAGCTCTGATTGCACTAAATATTTCTCTTGCTTGTTTAACTGCATATGGAGCAACGCCTTCCTACAGTAACTCTTATAAAGAGTTGTTTTTTAAATCTGCCACAAGGAGCAGTTTGTTAACCTTTACTGCCCCAGAATGCATGATATAAAGTCGTCCATGGTAAAAGTCCATTCAGCAGTTTTTAAAAACCACTGGTTCAGAAAAATGGGGAAAGAGATGGGAATTTCCCTGTCGTGATAAAAAAAAAAAAGTCCTGATAAAAAAAGCAGCTGATAGCAGGTGGGAAGTGAGTCAGGCACAGTGCTTTAACTGCCTCTGCACATTTTACTTCAGACTTGTTGAGGCAGGCAATTATCCCTGCCTCTGATGTGTGTTTGCTGGTGTTTGAGCTTACGGTTACCAAAACGTGGATTTGCCGAGGTTTGAACTCGCATAGCTCAGGATA
Organism: Bujurquina vittata; assembly: GCA_015106715.1. Classification (NCBI taxonomy): domain Eukaryota; kingdom Metazoa; phylum Chordata; class Actinopteri; order Cichliformes; family Cichlidae; genus Bujurquina; species Bujurquina vittata. Next base: position 28,670 of record VUQK01003258.1, on the reverse strand, counting down.
AATGCAGCATTTTCCTTCAGGGCAAAAACCTACATTTGCGCACATAATGTGTCATTTTCCAGTAATGCAGTAAATAACTCAAACCCTGACTGTTTGTGGTTATACATCTGCTCATGACTCTTCCTGTGTCACAGCAATGCATCCAGCTCCAGCACAGTAGCATCACTAACTTGTTTAAAGTTGCCCAGGAAGTGGAGCAACAATAAACATCCCGAATTCTCAGTATGTTTATCCCCATAGATGAAGTTTTTGAGCGGGTCTCCTGACAATAGGAACAACATTTTAGATCTATTGACAGTGTGTGGGTGATCTTCTGTGGATGCGGGAACATTTTCTGGAACATATTGAAGGATCATGGGGAGATAGTAAGCAACTTCAAACAGCTGTTTCATGCTCAGAAACCTAGAAAGGAAAACAAAAATGTTGTTTGTGATAAAAAAAAAACCCAAGATGATACTCAGTCTTGTAGATTTTCTGGAAGTGCAAAATCTTGATGTAGTTTTTTTTTTTTTCTGCTGACTTGTTCAAAGAACTTTGCCCAGTTACAGCACATAGTCTTTCATAATTAAGAAATTAGCACCATTTTGCTACCAGTACAGAAGAAAAAATAATGAGCACAGTTTACCATTTTACTGAATGTATCACTGTGTGTAACAGTGCCCCCCCCCCCTTTTTTTGGTAATTAGTTCTTGTCACGCACCCAGACAGGTCTTTTGGAACTGTAATCAAAAGATTTTGAATAAAAAACACTGATCTGTCCTTCAGAACCTCCAGGAGAAGCTTAATGAGGGAACCGGATGTGAGCCAAGTCAGCAGCAGCTTCTCCTGGCACCGCCACACGCTTTAATGAACTTTAGACCAAATGCATCTTCACCAGTAGGTGGCACTCTGTCATAAGGGCATTAAATGAGGACAAAGGCGTAGTAGAAGTTGAGCTCTGGTGCAGGTAATGAGTGTCAGAAAGAAACTGCAGAAACAAGCTTTTACAGCCGTGTTGTTGATTGATCTCTCATTTATTCAAAGACGTTAATTATGGTACCAAGAAAGCAGCAAATCATCACTTCCTCAACCTGCTCCATAAAATTTATTTTGATTTTAAACGAATCCTGTGAATGATTTAGTGCACCTTCTCTTTAGTCTGGGTTCATACAGGGCGCAATCATGCCCCCCCCCCCCCCCCCCCCCCCCCCCCCACCAAAACTCCTCCCCAACACAAATTTAAAATAATAAAACAACCCCAACCATGCACACACCACCCCCCCCCACCCTCATCACCACCCTAACCAC